>JAPMLY010000875.1:0-155650 GCA_026401115.1 Tetraselmis chui
AAGTGGGCCCGGGTTGATGTTTCGAGGACGGCAGATGGGGTGGGTCCTTCACCGCAAGTGGATTCGGCATAGGCTGTGCAACTGCCCATTCAACCACAAGCAGCGAGTCCTCCATTGTGGCTGCTTGTTTTGTCGACGATGCTGTCCTGGGAGCGGATTTGACCCTGATAGGCTTCGCTTCAAACCTGTGCAGCCTGCATGCTACCTCGCCCGTGGCATGGCGCAGAACGTGGTCTAGGATGACCGAGGCAGATGACTTCGTGGTGTGTGGTACCGTGGAGCAAGCCAATCTTGATCGCGACTCGTGATTTGTGTTCATGCTTATGGCCTCCACCCCGGCTGGGACGTATGTTTTGTTGGGCTCAACCACATCATCCAGTACACTCACTTGCTGCCCCAGGTGAAGGCACGCGTCTAGGCTTGCCGGGTCAATCGCCGTTGCGCTTCCAACCAACGACGCGTCCGATAATGGGCCTGCACGACACTCCCCAAACACATCTTCGGGTCGTTTATGCGGAGTCGTCAAGTTACTGCGAACGCAAACCAACGTAGTTGGTATTTTACTGATCTCGGAGAGTGGCGGGGCTTCGGTTGCTCTCATGCACGTGGCAAGTGCCAGGAAATGCGGAACACCATTGTCGCTGGTTAACTGCACGTTGCCACTCAGAGTGTGCACAGCAACCTGAAGTGTTAAGCTACTAGGAGAGTCTGAGAGCAAGCGAGGATGCGGCATTGTATTCCCCACAATAGCGACTCGGTGGTTTGAAAGCGTCCCGCTATTTGCGGGGCTCATCAACTGTGCGCACACGGCCATGCCGACTTCCATATAGCAAGCTCCAGGCACGATTGCTTGCTCTTGCACAATATGATCCCACATGAATGCCAGTACCGGCTTCCCTACATCACCCTGCAGCACCACGGTATGCGAGTGTACGGAATCCAGCTCAGCCCGCACAGCAAGGTGGTGGTTCCTTACTGCAATGGCCCAATACCGCTCCTTTTGCCATTGGTGGCAACGTGATACACTCTGACTGTGCCCCTCGCCGCCTCTCCGCGTTATCACGCTGCAATTGGTCCCTTGATAAGCAAAACTTGACGTGCCAACACAGCTTGAATTCTCTGGCGTCCACAGGCCCCCTTCCTGCCGGACCGGAGCCAAGGTTACTTGCGGCTGCCTTGGGTCAGTGAGAAGGCACGACAGAACGTGGGGATTCATACGTCTTAGATGCTTTATGGGTATGGTGGTGTTTTGGACGAGCATGCCAATCGCGCATAGCACACCGACTACACCAGCTGCGGCTTCAGAGTGTGCGAACGTCGACTTGCATGCTTGCAACCGAACGGCTCGCCGCTCCGTACTTGCGCTTCCATCGACGGGACAGGTAAACACGGAACTCAATGCCCCCACCTCGATCGGATCGCCAAGGGCTGTGCCGGTGCCGTGCATTTGACACCCGCCTATCGCACTGGGGTGGGATCCTCCGGCCGCACACGCCGTTTGGATGACGCTTTGTTGGGAGGGGCCGTGAGGGGCTGTGAGGGAGCTGGACCTGCCGTCTTGATTGACCGCAGATCCATGGATAATTCCGAGAGTGGGGCCTGAGTCTGACGCGGAGAGGTGTTGCAACAGGAAACAGACAACCGCTTCGCCGCGAGCGTAGCCATCGGCGGTATCGTCCATAGGCTTGCAATGTCCATCCTTCGACAGCATTTGGGATGCATTTAGCGATATTGACTTATACACGATAGGAATCAAATTTGCACCCATCGCCATTGCCAAACGGCATTGTTGTGTTTGAATTCCTTGTTGCGCGCAGTGGATAGCAACCAATGAAGCTGAACAAGCCGTGTCAATGCTCATGGATGGGCCTTTGACATTTTGGGAGAAAGAGACTCTCCCCGCAGCGACAGATAAGGTTGACCCTGTGGACTGATATGAGGATGTTTCATTTGCAGCAATCGTGGTATCCACAATGCTGAAGCAGTAATCTGACACCCAAATTCCGAGATAAACACCCGTCGATTTGTCTATCCCGCCATTGGTGGAAATAATCTCTTGCGAGGCTTCCAAAAGAAGACGTTGTTGCGGATCCATCAACGTCGCCTCCGATTTAGCGATTCCAAACCCCTCCGCATCGAATAGGCTAATGTCAAGCTCCAGTGTACACGCATGCCGACCAGAAGGAGTCAAGTAGTTAAGTTGTGTCTCGTCGACGTCCCATCTACCCATCCCCACCACATTAGACCTCCTCATCGGTTTTCTTTCGATGTCACCAAAAATAGCACCTGCATCTAATGCAATGCTTGCAACCGATGTTATGGAAACCGACCGGTCCATCGAGTCGCGATCTCCGAGTGCTCCCTTCTTGGCTGGAATTAGAATTGGCTGATCAATAATATGTGATTGAAAATCTTCCGCGTCCGCATCAATTTCTGCCATATCTTGCAATGGGGGACGGCGCACACCGGAGTGCTTTCCACTTTCCCACAATCCGGCAATGAACTCAACAAGGTGGTCAACTGAAGGATAGTCATACAGCAGTGTGGCGGGTAATTGCGTCTGGGTGTCCCGCTGAAGTGCTGCTTTGATCTCAATCGCTGCCAATGAGTCAACACCCGCCGACGAAAACGATGAATCGCCAAGTGTACTTCCTAACACATCTCGCAGAGTTGATGAAATTAAGTTATGCAGCACCTCATGCGAACACGAGGATACCGCTGTGATGCTGCAATCCGAGTCAGCAGCCGCCGAATTGCTGCGCTCGTTGGAGAATTGAAACGACAGCAAATTGTCTGCATCATGTCGGAGGGTAAACGCCCCTTCTGAACTTAAATGCAACGGGGTAAAGCTCAACCCGGAGCCGATGTGCATTTCAGCAGTAACAATTGATCGCAGCGCTGCCAACCCCACAGCCGGCTGAATCATCCCCATCCCAGTCCGCTCCAACCTCCTCACTGTCCCTACATCTTGCACCGCCATCCCTCCGCCAGCCCATGCCCCCCATTGCACACTCATTCCACCGACACCTTGTTGTCGCCACACACCCGCCAACCCATCCAACACCGAGTTGGCTGCCGCATAGCTCAATTGCCCTGGACTTCCCAACAGAGCCGCCGTGCTCGAAAACAATACCACGCTGCCTATCGCCATACCTGACACGGCGTCACTGCATAGCATGGCCCCAGATACCTTTGGAGCGAACGCTGTCCTCATTGCCCTTGCGGTTTGGTTGGGCACCGTCGCGTCCGCTAGCGCCCCACCCGCATGCATCAGCCCAGCGAGCTGTGGGTGCATGTCGCCATGGTCCGCCACAATTGTCGCGTCCACCCCAATCGACACATCACATTTCACAAACGAAACGACTGATGTGCCAGTACATAGGCTTGATGATGTTCTTCCTGCGACATTGCGGCCTAGCAATACGACATGTGGCACTTGGTGCTGCACAAGCCATCCCGCCACAAGTCCACCCAACATGCCCATCCCCCCACTTACGGCCACACTTCCATGACGGTCATCGCTCGGAGTGCCAGACATGCACCTTGCATCCCGTCCAACGATCACTTTACCCACATGGCGGGCCTGCAACAAATACACGCACCACACAAAGCAATCAGCCCAGAACTGTAATCTATATTGACAAAACCACAGCATAGTAGTTTCCAAGCATGTGTAGCTTGAAGCAACATGAAATAATACACACTGTTACTCACCTGAGACATTTGACGCAACGCCGACTGCACCGCCTCCATCGAGTGCACCACTCCTGGCAACGCCGCTATTCGCCCTCGACCGACACCACAAGCAACCTTCTCCAACATTACCTGCTGCATATCTTCCGGTAGAAAGTCCATCGCCAATAGTTGGTGGCTTACATCGCTTCTTTCCATCTCCACACGACCGTGGCTCCATATATCTCGCTTAGATAGCTCTACCAAGCTCCCCCCAATACCCAACACCGACAATGACGCCCCCACCATGCCCGACGATGTCAATGAATTCACCACCATCCGCACTCCACCCGACCCTGCGCACCCCTCCACAAACGCCGTGCTCCGTGATTCGTACACCTCTACGACCCCCATGGCACGCAGCAAAGCCCGCTTGCGTGAGCTCCCAGCGGTCGCCACCACCGTCACTCCCATTCCATACGCCACTTGGATTGCGGCCAGACCTACACCCCCTGCGGCCCCGTGCACTAACATCACATCGCCTGGCGCTGCCCCCGCAGCTCGCATCGCCATGTCCACCGTCACAAACACAGTCGGCATGGTCGCCGCTTGCGAAAACGACGCTCCCGGGGGCAACGCAGCAAGCGTGGCCTCGCTCGCAACCACGTGACTTCCCAAGCATCCCGGTGCAAACCCGAACACGGCTTGCCCCTCCACAAATCGACGCACCCCCTGCCCCACCGACACCACCACCCCTGCCATATCCGCTCCCGGGAGGCCGGGGTCGCCCGGATACATGCCCAGTACGTTGAGAACATCACGGAAGTTAATGCCTACCGCTTCCACTCGTAGACAGACCTTTCCCGCGGCGGGGGTGACCGTGCTGATCTGTTGGGGCTGTAAACAGCCAAACGTCCCACGCTCCTGCGGCGTGAGTTGGTGAGGCAATGGAGCCCGGTGTGTGGCACTTCTCGCCAAAATGCCCGTCCGTGCCATGCCCTTACCGTAAACGCTCATTCTCTTGTCGTCTAGACTCGAAATGTGCTGCGTTGAGCTGGATGACACTGTGAGATGAGTTCCAGCCGTGTGTTCCCAAGTTGTGGCAGCAAAATTAATGTCTCCCCCACATTCCGTTGAAACGGTTTGTAGCATCCCCCATACACCGGATTGATCGCACTGAGCTGAGCCTCGCCCACCTACTGTGCCCTCTCCTAAGTTAAGCGCTAAGGAAGAGTTCGCAGCAATGTTGAAACTGCCTGTTCCAATTCCAATCGCGTGTTGCAGAATCTCTGAGATACCCACGCACACGCCAAGGGACGTCATTGGGGTTGAACGATTACTTACTTCTGAGGACAAGGCTGATAAGGTGACGGAGTCTTGCTTCTTTTGTATGGGCTCAAGTACCGCCCACTCAACCATTAGCAAAGCGTCCTCAACGTAAGCCGACTTCACTGGCAGCGATTTGGTTTGTCGAGCTTGACGCCCCAATCGTATCGGCCTTGCCTCGAACTCATGCAAAACCCCGTCAACACCTTTGCCGCCAATTTGATAGTTGAACATGTTGACTTCTTCACACGATTTTGGGTGTTTGTGGACCGAACAAGTGTGCTCGCCTTGGTCAGCTTCTCCAACCACAAGCATGTCCCCCACACCGGATGGGACATATGTTGCCTTTTCAGCCTTGTCTGTTTCGATCGTAAATCCAAGTTGCAAGCACGAATCCATGGTTGCGGGATGAATAGCACACCATTCTTCGCTTTTTGTCTTCAGACTTCCGTCATTATCACCCAAATTTGTGGCTATAGCGGCAGTATTGGTGTTGCTCTTAGCGCCTACAATCCTCGCAAATGGAAAGTTTCCCGCCGTATAATTTAGGGACGATGTGTCGCGCAATGACGCAGTGTTCGCGCAGATATTTCCAACGAAATGTGCTTTGTCGACGTCCTCGCTGTACACGTGCACCGTGTTATTGAAGGTGTTGTAGTCGCACTTGATCGTCGTGCTCTTCAGCATTGCAATTTTCTTGAAGACCAAAGCGCGTGGTATTTTGGCCTCTGTTATGACAACAGGGCAACGTCCAAGTCCTAGTGCATGCGCCATCGCAGCAGCACAATCCATGAAGCAAGCGCCCGGGCAGTATACTTCTCCAAAAATCTGGTGGTCCCATAGGTAACTCGTCCGAGAAGTTGCCACCGGCCCCGAAAGACATATAACTGGCATCGATTCCCTACTTGCGTTGTTTCGTGCGCCAGTCAGCAGTTGCATAGTTTCCAACAATGCTGGGGAATGCCAATCACGGATCCACATGCCCAGTCGAGAGCTTCCTTGGACGATTGCCGACGCCGCGTCTCGATTGGGCCCCGTGACAACGTGAGCATTTGTGCCTTGAAAAGCAAAACTAGAAGTACCGTTAATGATGTGCTTGGTGTTAGCTTGGGTAACTGCAGCGCTTATCTGCCTGCTCGCTACTTGTGAACCCTTGCCTGCTGATGATGTTGGTTGCACAAGGAACGCTTGCAGCGTCGGATTCACCTGCCGCAAGTGACGTAGACCGGTTATCATCTTATGAGAGGATAAGCTGCATGCGTACAGCAACCCAACGACACCCGCCGCTGCTTCTGTATGGCCGGTATTCGATTTGCAACCTTGCACGGTCAAAGAGGTGTTACCATCCTTAGTGGCAACTTTAGTATTCACATTTTGGAGAGCAGCGAGCTCAATTGGATCACCCAGAGCTGTTCCAGTGCCGTGTAACTGAACGCCCGACAGACCACCCACGTCCTCTCTTTGGCCAAGTGCTTTCAATATCACCTCTTGTTGGGATCGGCCTGATGGAGATGTTAGCGAGCTAGAGCGTCCATCTTGATTGATAGCAGATCCATACACGTACGACTCCGCATCCTGCTGAGTCCGCGACGACCGGCTCAAGAGTATACATACACATGCCTCCCCTCGAGCATATCCGTCGGCAGTCGCGTCAAGTGTTTTGCACCTCGACTCGCGAGACAACATCCCGCCTGCCTCAATCATCACGTGAACTGTGGGGCTCAAGATCAGATTAACCCCTAAAGCGAGTGCGAATTTGACTTCTTCTTGTCTCAGTCCGAGCACACTAAAGTGTGTGGCGACTAGAGAGGCGGAACACGCAGTGTCCACACTGACGCAGGGCCCATTCAGATCAAAGGTGTATGCAATCCGTCCCGCAGCAGCCGCAATGGAGACTCCGGTGGCATGGAAGACACCGGGGGCGTTCCTAGCGAGTAGGTATTCGTGATGGTAACCGGGCCAAATCCCGAGATATACCCCCGCTTGGCTTTTGCGAAGGTAGTTCACCTTATCCAACTCAATGGTGGTGTCCAACACCACTCGTTGTTGGGGGTCAATAACTTCAACCTCTGCCCGCGTCATCAGAAAGGCATCTGAATCAAATGCGAGCAAGACGTTGTCGGGAATGAATGCTCCACTACTGCTATTGACGCCATATTGCCAATCCGTCATCCTCTCCGTTGTGATGTCCCATCGGGAGAGCGGCATCTTCGTGACGGCATCGAAAGGGAGAAGACACCCACCATCGCACAGGCCGCGGGAGAGTATGGAGCTCGTCTCTTCAATTGCTATATGCTGAAGAGCCTCGTTATCCACCTGTTGCACCCGCAGGTCCCGAGGGATCTCAAGCGTCGTCGCTTGACCATTCTGTGAACGAGTAGTCTTGCAAGGGTCCACCTCTGCAGCCTCGCCATTCTGCGCACTCAACAGCGAGTATATAAACTCGGCAACATCCGTGATTGTGGGGTTGTCGAACACAAGTGTTGCGGGTAAGTTCACCCCAACATCAGACACCAGCGAGTTCCGCAGTTCAACAGCAGCAAGCGAATCCAACCCGGCTGCGAACAATGGCTCATTCCGATCAATTTCGCGCCCAACAACAGAAGAGGTAACCCCCATCGTAATCGACAAAACTGAATCCCTCGTGAAGCATTTTGGCTCCCCTTTCTCAACCCGACTTGTCCCATGTTTGTCGGGGGACGAAAAGGGGATAACAGCATCACGAAGATCTAGTAATTCGAGAATTGGAGACTCATACTTTGAAAGAAAGCGAGTCCAACAAACTTCGAAGATTGCGATAGACGAGCGATGTAATGGCTGGTGAGAATTCTGGATCGAGACCTCTAATGCAGCCAACCCCACAGCCGGCTGAATCATCCCCATCCCGCTCCGCTCCAACCTCCTCACTGTCCCTGCGTCTTGCACCGCCATCCCTCCGCCAGCCCATCCGCCCCATTGGACGCTAATTCCACCGACACCTTGTTGTCGCCACACACCCGCCAGCCCATCCAATACCGAATTGGCCGCCGAGTAGCTCAATTGCCCTGGACTCCCCAACAAAGCCGCCGTGCTCGAAAACAGTACCACGCTGCCAATCGCCATGCTTGACATGGCTTCACCACATCGCATGGCCCCAGAGATTTTGGGTGCGAGTGCCGCTCTTATCGTCTTTGCGGTTTGGTTGGGCACCGTCGCGTCCGCTAGCGCCCCACCCGCATGCAGAAACCCGGCGAGCTGTGGGTGAGTGTCGCTATGGTCCGCCATGACGGCTGTGTCCACCGTCATTGACACATCGCATTTCACCAAAGACACGATTGAAGTGCTGTCACGGATCGTTGACGATGAAGTGCCCATCACAGTCCGGCCTAGCAATACGACATGTGGCACTTGGTGCTGCACAAGCCATCCCGCCACCAGTCCACCCAACATACCCATCCCTCCACTCACGGCCACGCTTCCACGACGTTCATCGCTCGGAGTGCCAGACATACACCTTGCATCCCGCCCAACGATCACTTTACCCACATGGCGGGCCTACAACAAGCACATCAAACGATCATCCCATCATTCTAGACTTTAATGTAGTGAAACCTCACTACCATACTTTTAACATCAAAAAATTACATAATGGGTCCGCGCTCACCTGAGACATTTGACGCAACGCCGATTGCACCGCCACCATCGAGTGCACCACTCCTGGCAACGCCGCTATTCGCCCTCGACCGACACCGCAAGCGACCCTCTCCAACATTACCTGCTGCATGTCCTCTGGCAGAAAGTCCATCGCCAGCAGTTGGTGGCTTACATCGCTTCTTTCCATCTCCACACGACCGTGGCTCCATATATCTCGCTTAGACAGCTCTACCAAGCTCCCCCCAATACCCAACACCGACAATGACGCCCCCACCATGCCCGACGACGTCAACGAATTCACCACCATCCGCACTCCACCCAATCCGGCGCATCCCTCAACAAACGCCGTGCTCCGCGAGTCGTACACATCTGCGACCCCCATGCTGCGCAGCAAAGCCCGCTTGCGTGAGCTCCCAGCGGTCGCCACCACCGTCACTCCCATTCCATGCGCCACTTGGATTGCGGCCAGACCTACACCCCCTGCAGCGCCGTGCACTAACATCACATCGCCTGGCGCTGCCCCCGCAGCTCGCATCGCCATGTCCACCGTCACAAATACCGTCGGCATGGTCGCTACTTGCTTAAATGAAGCGCCCGGGGGCAATGCCGCAAGTGTGGCCTCGCTCACAATCACGTGACTCCCCAAACATCCCGGTGCAAACCCGAACACGGCTTGCCCCTCCACAAACCGCCCCACTCCTCGCCCCACTGACACTACCACCCCTGCCATATCCGCTCCCGGGAGGCCGGGGTCGCCCGGATACATGCCCAGTACGTTGAGAACATCACGGAAGTTAATACCCACCGCTTCCACTCGTAAGCACACCTTTCCCGCAGCGGGCGTAGCAGTGGTCACCTCAAGGGGCTGAAGGCAAGTGAAAGTACCGCGATCGCTTGGAGCGAGTTGGTGGGGTAGCGGAGCCCGGCGTATGGAGCTCTTCGCCAGAATGCCAACACATGCCATGCCCTTACCGCAAACATTCATTTTCCTGCTGTCGAGACTCGAAATATGCTGCGTTGGGTTGGACGACACTGTGAGGTGAGTGTTCCTTGTGTTCACCCCCACTGTGGCAGCAATTTCCATGTCACCCGCACACTCCGCCGAAACAGTTTGCACCATGCCCCATAATTCACACTGTCCTTGCCATGACCTTGAGCCCCTATCCACAATTTCACGACTTTCATACAAGCGGTTCGAAGTAGGCAGGCCGACATGGAGCTTGTTGGGACCTCCGAGGATAGAGTTTTGGATAAGCATTACTCCCCGGAGCGTGTTACTTCCCAATGTGGTAATGTCCCTACCCTGCCAAACATGACTTGTTGCACTCTTCACCCGTTCCGTCATCATGGCGCGTGCTTGCTTTGGTAAAGGCATCGCATCATGTTCGATTCCTTCCACTGTCCAGGTCACAACCAAAGACGCGTGCTCGAATTTAGCGTCCTTTCTTACGTCATCAACTGCAGCACTAGCCCCCATTTGTAGGCGCTTCGATGTAAAGTCATTCAGAGTAGCATGGGACTTGTCTTTCCTATCCACGACACCATGAGCGAACACTTTGCTTCTTGCGCTGGATGCGGTAGACTGGAGACACCCAAACGTGTTGCATCCGTTTCGGGGAGAAGGCGCATGGGGGATTGCGTACGCCGCAATGGTCGCCGGTACGTAAGATGCCTTGTCATCCCTCTCGAGGAGTTGAGTCCCAAGCTGCAAGCAATTGTCGAGTACTGCTGGGTGAATCGAAGTTGTGTCATGCACGACACTGCCGCACGCTGAAATGGAGGCCACTGCACTGAAAACACAGCGACATGCGTCACATGGCCTGAGAAGGCGGTATGGCAGCGGGTGCTGGCTCTTCGTGTTTTGCAGATGAGTTGCTTTTTGCTGGATGCTCCCAAAGAAATGCACGGTGTTGGAAGATAGCGATGTCTTGAAAATGGCGTCTCCTGTGCCGGATTTGACTTCGCATTGCACTCCAATAACAGAGCCCTCCCCTCCTCGCCCACGTATAACTAACGGCACTGGTATCGTTGCTTGCGTTACTGTGGCGGCTCCGGTTAAGGAAATCCATGGGTTGCTCAAGCTGACCGACCCACACACCGCCTCCATGTAGCCTGCCCCCGGAAAGAGGTTCATACCCTGAATTTGATGATCTTTCACCGTGGCCAGGAAAGACACACCAAGCTGACCGTGAAGCGTCAAAACTTCGTCCTCGTTGCATGAAACCTTTTGAAACAGGTGATGCGTCCACTGGCCCGATGACAATATATCGCTTTTCCTGAAGTGCGGTTGCTCACGCCCGCCTTGAAGCGCTCCACCGCCCGCAGTGCCCTTATGGATGACAACATGCGCATTTGTCCCAGAGTATCCAAACGATGACACTCCGCCGGCTTGCTTCAGACACTCACGAGGTAAACCCCCCACCTGCCTTTGCACACTCATCGTATTCCCATCCCAGTTGTCCTCTCGAAGCAGCTTGCTCACGTACGGGTTTAAGGTCCGCAGAAGGGGAAACCCATACACTTGTCTACCCAGTGCCATGTGGCAAGCGTGCAGAAGATTGGTGACGCCGGCAGCTGCCTCTGAGTGTCCCAGAACGGGTTTGCATGCGTTGATACACGGCACACCACGAGATCCGTCTTGGGGCGGGGATGATCCAATGATGGATGACAACGCGCCAATCTCAATCGGGTCACCCAACGGTGTCCCGGTTCCATGAAGCGAGAAGAATGAGGTGCCGACGATGCTAAAGCGAGCTGTTTTAGAGCACGCGCTCCTGATCACCTCTTGTTGGCTGGGGCCGTGCGGAGCGGTGAGATTGCTGGACTGCCCATCTTGGTTCACTGCCGAGCCGGACAATATGGCGCGGCCGTCGCTCTCACCACCACAGATCTCCAGGCAAAGACACAGACAGCCCTCACCGCGCACATATCCGGAAGCTTGGTCGTCGAGCGTCTTGCAGCGCCCCTCAGGCGCCAGCATGGCCGCAACGGACAGAGTGAGAGTCACAGAGGGAGAAAGGATGAGCAGTGCGCCGCTCGTTGTCGCCCCTGGAACCTCGAATGAGCTCATGGCCTTACTGGCCAAATCCACACACACCAAGGACGACGAGCACGCGGTGTTGACTGTTAGCGTCTGCCCCCTCATTCCAAACGAAAACGCTAGCCTGCCAGAAGCGACACTGGTGTTTGTAGACGTCGAGTGGTACACAGACTTCCTTGGTAGCCTCGGATCCGACAGCAGCTCCGCGTGTTCCACGTCCCCTAAGCCTACAAAGTTCCCCCACCCAGTAAGACTGTCCCCATGCCCGCCTCTGCGCGCCAGAGCCTCATACGCCGTCTCCAAGAGGCCCCTCTGTTGCGGGTCCATCACGGTGACCTCGGATTCGTTGAGGTTGAACATGGCGTGGTCAAATTCTGAAAACGGGTCCCGCAGGAGAGCCGCAAACCGACCGGCAGTGACATTCTGTGCAGTCACGCCCAGGAGCAGCTCAGAGTCCCATCGGTTGATGGGAACTCTGCTCACACTGTCAGTGCTGAATGCAGCGCATGTGTCGTCGCTCGGGAGTCTGAAGGCGGTGGAGGACACCGCAATGTTGACGCGCTGATTGGCGCTGCTATCGTCTACGATGATGGGCATCTCTGGTTCTGTTGCTCGAGCCTCTTCAACGCCGACCGTACAAGAGGTGATGAAGTTCGAAATACTGTCCACGTTAGGGAAATCGAAGAGGAGCGTACTTGGCAGCTGCACATGGAGGGAGTCCTGCAGCTGCATGGTGAGTTCCATCGCGCTCAGGGAATCCAACCCGCCCGTCAGGAGTGGTTCCGTTCCGAGCACATCCCGCCCAATGATACTGGCGACGTGGCTGTGCACAAGACGCTCAATCGCAGCCGAACCCAACATATTGTTCCTCCTTTCCTCCGTCGTGGGTAAAACAGTTCCCACAGTCTGGGGCTGCTGTCCCTTCTCCATAAACTCGCGCGAGCTTCCAAACTCGACACCCGAGTATTCAAAGCCGCGCCCGTGGCCAATCGTGACCTCATGCGAACTGCTCCAGAAGCAACGCGTCCACACCACTGATGCACGTCGAGGCTGGGCTGCCCACTCCAGACTCCCAGAAAAGCCAGAAACCCCTGAGAACCCGAGTCCGTGTGCTTTGTGGGGCGAGTCAGGATGGAAGCCCGCCACGGCGTCAAGGCCGCATGTCCTCGTCCAGAAATATGCGGGGGACTGCTCCACCTGGGACACATCATAGCTCGCTATAAAGCGGAACCCTCTACTCGAGAGTGACTGATTGGTCGCCAACACGGCGTCAGAGTACTTCACCCCCTTCTCTGCCGCCGTAAAAGACGCGTTGCCTTTGCTGGGCATCGCAGCTGCAGTGGTTCCAACGTCGCATGTCAGGATTACCGCCGTGGCGCTCTCACACTTCATGGAGAATGTCTGCAATTCGTAATCGAGGTAGGCAAACGCGCACGATGTTCATGCCATGTAAGCAGTAGACTGATACAAATCAGGCAGCAGCACCAAGGAGGTGCATCCCGATGACGGATGATGTGAGTTACCTTTTTGTTCATGTCCATTAAGCACTCGACGGTCGCACACCTTCCTCGCAACTCATCAGCGCGCGAGTGGGAGAGGCAGGGCACGCAAGGGAACATCGAGTTACTGAGATGCATGTGGGCCTCGCCTCCTTGGAGAAGTACATCGCCCAAACAGTCATTGGCCACCGTCAACAGAGACAGTTGAGGGGCGATGAGCCTCTTCCCCTGCAATTCAATAGCAATGCAGTGAGGTAAGATTCCACATCCATGACCCGCCCCGTGTCACCAATAACTGGCTGCACATCACGAGTCTTCAACCACCTGTTCTTTCTGGCAACAATCACGTTGACGAGCAAAAACACACACTCTTTGTCTCCACCAGCGAGGGGAGCAGCTTACCTGCAGCGATGCACTTCCTGACATATGCGCGCCTCGTAGTTGCACGACGAACTGGATTACTGTCGGTTCCGCGCCCATCATGGGCGGTACGCTGACTGACACTGGCACCTTCGGGATTGGTGTGATCCAGTAGGGAGACATGCACCAGTTCAGCCCTTTGGGGGAGGGGCGGAGGGAGCCAGTGCGGCTGGGAGACAGCATGGCGTGTGCGTTGGTCCCTGCGAAAGCGAAGGAGCTGATATGCGATTGAGGCGCTTCTGCAACTACTAACAGAGACGATTGCCGCGAGAAATGGTATGCTGCTGGCGAGCGGAGCTCCAACGGCTGCCGCTTGTGTTTCATGGCACTGCCTGAGCTGGGTTGAGAGAGTAATGGGTTTGGTGTCTTGAGGTGGAGGACGGGCTGCACTTGCTGACGAAGAAGCAGGTGCGCAGCAATAAGCAGCGACGTGGCACCAGCCGCCGCCTCGGCGTGCCCAAGACTCGATTTGTCACTCTGCACCACGCCGAGGGGGCGAGAGCCCGCCGTGGGTGGACTCGTCGTCAACACGCCGCTGATTGCCCCAATCTGTCGCAAAATACGCACAGAATGGCACACCATATAACGTCAAATCGAAGAAGGATTTTAAAGTACCAGCCATGTCGCTTGAGTGTCTCCGCGCAACGTCGAGTATCGAGCGTGCAGTATGGGAGGATGTGGCTGGTGTGGCTCTGAAAATGCACAAGTCGCCATTTCTGCTTTCTGGGGGAATAGCAAAGGCTCACCTCGATAGGGTCTCCAAGGGCAGTCCCCGTGCCGTGCGTCATCCATGCGCAGGGCGCCCAACGGCTGTCGGCAGCTTTGGACAGTGAGACTGTCTGCTGGATGAGCGACTGCTGGGCGAGGCCGCTGTGACGAGAGGTACCGCAGGAGCTTGTGTTAATGGCAAATACTCACTCTTCAAAGATGCGAATTAAGGCGAAACAGCAAACGATGAAATAAATTGATGTTAGTATTAGCTTCGACGCATCTTGCGGCACTTGGATAAGGTGGCTTGTTTGGGTACTTGGGCTATCCTGATCGAGAGATTGCTACTCAATTCCAGCATTTTCTAAGCCTTCCTCAGAGATATCGCAAATTCTGAAAGCAATTAGGCAGTTTAAGGAACAACATTTACACTCGAATTCTGTTCAGTGTTTAAATAAGCTGTTGGATTGTCGATTTGATGAGGGTCGAGAAAGCTTTGCCTTCTTTTGTTGCACCCAATAGATAAAAAACATATGAAAACATATTGGGTTGATGGACAAAACAGAATCCTATCACGGTTTGGGGACGTTACCTTGGGGCGGTCAGGCTGCTGGCCCTGCCGTCCTGGTTGACAGCAGCTCCGAGCAGCAGCACCGAAAGCCCTGGCTCGTCAAGAACTGCACTCGACCGCTCGTCGGATGACATGCCAACGACCGCCGCACTTCCCCGAGCCTGTGACGCCAGCAGGTAGGCAGAAACTGCGTCGGCTCTGGCGTAGCCATCTGCATCCGAGTCGAAGGTCTTGCAGCTGCAGACAATGTACGAACACGCAATGTCAACACACGCCCAATAGACCCCCCCTCCCCACACACACACACACAGAAACACACACACACACACACACACTCACTCACACATACACACACACACACACAGAAACACACACACACACACACACACACACACTCACTCACACATACACACACACACACACACACACACACACACACACACACACACACACACACACACACACACACACACACACACACACACACACACACACACACACACACACGCAATACAATGGCAGCCCTTACGACCCCTTCCAGTCTGGAAAGCACTGACGAGAAACACTCAGCGGCTGCAAACACTGCTTCTACGATAGTCTTGGATATTGCCGCGCATTTTATATGGATTTAGAGAAATTATCGCAAAGCATACCAAAATAAAGGTATCAGCCTGGGTCGCAGGGACAGTGCGAATAGAAAGAGCGGCCGATATGCGAGGCCATTTCCACCCCACGTCATATATGTAGGGGTTTTATATCATATTACAGTGCTTTAGATAAAATTAACAGCCTCGTAGAGAGAGTCACGACGTCGTGCGAGCATAGGGGAACGATAGGGGGGGTTATGGGGGCGACAGCACGTACCGGACATCCGGAGCCAGCATTCCCGCAACCGACAGGCTGCATGTCCAAGCAGGCTGCAGGCAAATGTTTGCGCCGCCGGAGAGAGCTTTGGAGCAGCGATCGTGGGCGCTGCGAATACTGTTCCACGCCATACAAGTGGCCACGAGTGCGGAGGAGCACGCGGTCTCCACAGACACCGCCGGGCCTTCAAGTCCGTAGGTGAAAGAAAGCCGACCGGAGCACACACTCAAATGGTTTCCTGTGACAGACACACCAAACAATCAGCCAATGTAACACGGTAGGACGGACCGCGTGCCGACAAATGAGCCCACTCGGTGCTTCGAGGTAATTCGGGGTTCCCGCTTCGTGAGCCTCAATACAGCCGAATGAGCAAGCTATTACGTCATATGCTCGACAGCCCATTTTGCGTGTTGATATCGTCGTGCTACAATGATGCATTGAACGCAAGACGTGACAACTCACATTGCACACAAGATGCACAGGCAGGCAGTCAACAACATGTATGTGGGTGGGTTATGTACCTGTCGGAGCAAAGGCCTCGACCACTCTTCCATTGTTGCCAAACACCAACTCGCTGTACTCCAGGCGCGAAACTCCAATGTAGACTCCGCACTCTTTCGGCGTCTTGTTGGACTGTGGGGCGGTCGAAAGGTCCTGTGGAATCGCAGAACACAGGTCGGCTCGTTTTCCGAACGTGGCGTAATCATACTCCGCGCATACCAAGCAGAACACAATTGTGAGAAAGGCAACTCAATTATATGGACTTGATTATCCTACTATACAGCCCCATAAAGTGGGAAAATGCTCGAAGCGGTAAATGAATGAACGACCTTTATATCATGGAGAAAGGGATTTGTCAGGAACATTTGTTCTCCCAAGCCGCTGACACAAGCTTGCGGGTCGAGTTGCACTCCATTGTCTCATCTCACCTGCCCGAGTGTTTCATGCGCCACAGTCATGAGCAGCCGTTGTTGTGGGTCCATTAACGCCGCCTCGTTCGGGGATATGGAAAAGCTTGGGCCGTCGAAGTCCTCAACCGACGACAGCATCGGCGCAAACCTATTCACAATGGGCCACAAGTTAGCACACAACCGCGAATATGCGCAACGCGGTGCACTTGCAGTGTGCACTTTCTAGTGTGCATCTAAAACTCACTGACATTCTTAGGCATTGGGAAACATCTAGTGCATTTTATAACTATCGACTCCCATGCAAGTGAACAGTTTGGCGATGATTGGGCTTGCATAGTTGCGGACCTCAGACTCGAGTATGACTCGGGGCGCAGGTAGCCCAGCGAGTCAACATCCCACCTCGACATGGGAACAGGCCGCGTCGAGTCTTGCAGAACCTTTCGTGTCTCGGATGCATTAGGAAGTCGAGACGCCATGCTGACAACACCTACGACAACGCCACCGCCCGACACCACGAGCTCGACTCAGTATTACCAGCATTGCTTGCTATCAGCTTGTCAGGTTGCAAATAATGGGAATTCAAGAATGTCAAGATTTGGACGGGAGGCGTACCAACACGTATCTGGGGCGGAAGCTCGTCTGCCATGGACGGCCTCAACGAGGTGCTTGAAGTCCTGGGGGGTGCTGCTGGAGGGAGCAGCGAGTGATCGGTGGCACCAATGACGCTCCCCGTATGAGACTGGATCTCCTCGGCGATTGCCTCGATTGTGGGGTGGTCGAACATCAGAGTGGCTGGCAGGGAAACACTCAAGTCGTCCTCCAGGATAGATACCAACTGAGTGGCATCCCTGCAGGAGGTGGGTGGGGGTTCAGAGGGTGCAGGACGGCACTAATTAGGGCAACGAGCGCACGATTATAGGGATAAAATATGTATATCATAGTAGATATGGAGAGCCACACCCAGGGGCCGCGAGACAAGTCATTACCTGAATTGTCATAAATCCACTTATTTCTATTCGAGTTTCTATTCGAGTCTGATGAGTGCACTTGATTACCTGGAAGTCATCCCAGCGCTCATCAGCGGCTCCGTCGGGTTGACATCTCTCCCAAGCAGCCCTTTCACAACACCTTGCACTGCATTGCGAACGGACTGGCTTTGCGCCTGAGACTGCGGAGGCTGGGAGGCGAGTGGTGGTTGCTGCTTGGCTGGGGTTGCTGGGTGTCGTAGTACTCCTGCAACCGGCGGCATCTCGTCCATTGCTGCATGAAGCGCAGCACACACTGCGGCCTGCCTGTCTCCGCTCTTTCCAATAACTGCGCATAGCACTTGTGTGCGATGGTGCGCAGTTCGCAGTGCATCCCTCAGAAGGCTTTCTAGTTTGAGCGATAGCACCTGCAATTGATTCATTCACCCAAAACACACTCGGTTGGGAATTTCAATATAACAGGAGTACAACATGCTATAAAGGTCGCCAAAGTGCGTCACGTCGAGGATGGGTCATATGTGAATCACGTTCAGAGTCTTGACCGATCGAATGAGTGACATTCAAAATGAGACCCATACTGGCAACCGTCACAATGGTATGGTTGCTGGTATCGAGATATCAAACGGCACACCCCACGCACAGCGACTTCCCACCTCTCTTGTGTCCACAAGTAGAAGAATGTGCCGACAGTCGGCCGTAAGCAGTGCCGAAAAGCTCTTGGACACGAAAGCTTTATCAACGTCTGCGACCGACGTCAAATCGACAATGCAAGAGCGGCCTTGGACATATTCCGACAGGTCGCCTTCGACGCTCAGTTCGCCGAGCTCACTGAGCGCACAGCTCGAAGTGTTTGACTCGGCGAGCTGTTGGTCGTCCACTGAATCTCCACTGTCCATTTTTGCAGGGTTGTGTCCGTTGCTGTCACCGACAGAGCTGTCCGACTTGTTGAAGGGCACCCCGCTACCATTGGAGGACACCGTACTGGAATGAGCGTATTGTCGCTGCAACTCCTTCCTCTTCACCTGAAATCCGCAACGTGAATTCGATGATCATAGCTATGCAGCATTCTGCAGCCGAAGTAATTTGGAGCCACATACAATGGGGAAGGGGAGCAACTCCATCACGAACATGCAGAGGGGCAACTTTCGGAGATGACTCCATAGCATTGGGGGGGGGGCGGGTATTGTGCAGTGGTCCACTCATCGACACGAGAGAGCCAAGCGTACCTTGAGTGACCCAGTCATTGGAAGATGTTCAACCATGTGAACGTTATGGGGAACCTGCAAAATGCAAACCACAGACGGACAACTCAGTTGGCAAAGTAGTTCATGCGTTTTGCGAGTGCTTGAGCACTCTAATGTGCAGATTCAGAGAGTCCAAAGTAAAGGCACGTTTTGCGCATTTATGCAACATGTGCACATGTCACCAGGCAGCAATGTCAGTCTGATGCTTGCAGTCCCGTCTCCCCTGGCCCCCAAACTTGCCTTGTAATACGAGAGGCGCTCAAAGCACCAATCAATGATGCTCTTCTCCACAGAAGCTTGCAATTTTGGGTCTCCCGCTTCAGCTGTGGACTGTGATGGTGCAATCTTGACGCACGCGACCACTTTCTCTCCCAACAGGCGGTCGGGAGCACCAAACACTGCTGCCTGACACATTCGCAGTAGAGGTACACGCAACACAGGGTCTCAGGGGCAATGACAGCTACTGAGTCCACACAACTTCAGCTTTGCGTGACTTTATGCTGTGGAGTGAACTACACGGCGCGATGAATCGAAGGGGTCGATCAAAGATTGCGAAGTACTTCGATGGCGCTTCATTGCACGGGTGAAACCTGCCGAAAGTCCTGGTGAGCGGTCGCGCGTGATATCGACATGGAATCAATTGAGGGATTCATACATGCAGCATGCCAAGTCTCTCACCTGAGCGACCAAAGGGTGCTGAGTCAATACGGCTTCCACTTCGGCTGGCGCAACGTTCTCACCGCCACACAGGATCATATCTTTGGCACGGTCCACCTGCATGTCATCATGATTGGCACTCGTGAGCGGTCTGAAGTGCATCAACTGCAAGAAACGCTGGAAGAGTTTCCATTGTAAGTTTTTTCTATTTTTTGCCCAAACTTCGAACGATTTACGCGGCAAGCACACCGCCCGGCATGATTGTAACTGTTGTCAGTGGCAACATGCGTAAATCACATCATAAGTGGACGGGGATAATGTATCGTCACACTCTTCAAGCCAGTCCAATGCACGAGCCGACAAAACACAACCCACGCGACAACATTACACAATTAAGAACGAGAACACAACAGCCCCATACATGTCTAATTAAAGCAATGCCGCAAAACACAACAGAATAGCAAAATATGAAATTAGAATTTAACTACAACATGTCAGACTATGCTGGCTACTGCTTTCAGCCCCCCCCCCCCCCCCCCGACTAGGTGGAGCGTTCGGTGGCTGTTAGTCCAGGGTCAGGCGAGTCGCAATATAGCAAAGGACAAATCAAAACAGCACAGCAGAAACCCGACAAAAGAAAGAAAATATTATAATCCGCCAGCGCAATATCATACCAGACAGCACCCTCCACCGTTACAATTTGTTAGTACATTAAACACAACGCAGTGCAATACTAAACAATGCACTGCCATATCATGCATTGCAATAAATTGAAATGCAATGCGATGAAGTGTAATGCAGTACAATTAATTACAATACAATACAATTAATTACAATACAGTACAGTACAATACAATACAATACAATACAATACAATACAATACAATACATTACAGTACAGTACAGTACAGTACAATATAATACAGTACAGTACAGTACAGTACAATACAATACAATACAATGCAATACAATGCAATACAATGCAATACAATGCAATACAATACAATACATTAAAATACAATACAATACAATGCAATACAATACAATACAATGCAATACAGTACAATACAATACAGTACAGTACAATACAGTACAATACAATACAATGCAATACAATGCAATACAATACAATACAATACATTAAAATACAATACAATACAATACAGTACAATACAGTACAGTACAATACAATACAATACAGTACAATACAATACAATACAATACAATACAATACAATACAATACAATACAGTACAGTACAATACAATACAGTACAATACAGTACAGTACAATACAATACAACACAACAAAATTGTCAGCAGTGCATTACGGAACGCCCGAACACAACGAAATACAATAGAATGCCAACATGCGATGCACTTTACTATACTAAAATTAACTACCTAGACTTTTTTACATTGCAACGTAGCAAATCTGAGCCAAGAATTGCAATGCAAAAACAAGTATAGAAAACAATGCGACGAAACACAGCCATCAACGTAAGCTGGCCGTTGAACGCACAATAAGAGCTGCGCACACTTACCACAGAAATGTAATTTGATTCCCCTTCGCGAGAAGCAATGTCACCGGTACGAAACCAGCCATGGAAAACAGCATCGTTTGTTGCGGTGATGTCATTCCGATATCCGTCACGGAAAAGCGCACTCCCACGACAGATAGCCTCTCCCGCTCCGCCGTCTTCAACGTCGCCACCATCCGAGTCAAGTAGACGGATATCAACAAGGTGGAACGGGCGCCCAGAAGTACACACGCGCTTCACTGCCTCAGCCGGGTGTAATGAAGTATGATCCAGAATCGACATTGAAATCTTGCCGCAGCATTCACTCATGCCATAGGAGGCAAAAACTTCACACCCAAAACGGGCGATCAGTTTCACTACTGAAGCTGAAGACTGCGCACAGCAGCGCGGCAAAGTTACACATATCAGTGTGCCATCAACAACTTGCAACACACACACACACACACACACACACACACACACACACACACACACACACACACACACACACGCGCACACACACACACACGAAATATACGCGCACATGCGCAAGCCCCCCCACACACATATACACACACACACTCGCGCGCAAACACACACACACACACACACGCGCGCGCGCATTGCTATCGACTCACAAGCTATTGTGCGCTGGATTGCACATAAACTCAAGTATGTTTACAAGGGGGATGAGCTGAGAATGGGCGGTCTTACCAACGCTGAGCCACCACCAGAAATCACACGTAGGCTAGTCACATCCACGGCTGGGAGGAGGGGAGTGGTTGCTAAAATCTGAAGCATGGTCGCGGCCATGTTCGAGGCTGTGACCCTTTCTTGCTCTGTAGAGTCATAAAACGGCGGAAAGGTTACATTGCGCTTTTGCAGTAACCATTAGTCCAGGGTCATCAGTGACGGGGTATCTTAAATATAGTGTGGTAAGAGAGACGTAAAGTGGACGACAGGTGAAGCACTGAATATCACGACGAAAAACATCGAGTAGAGACATCGCACACATACCGATATGTTTTTTCATTAGAAAACAAATGCGCGGTATAAGATCAATATTTTATATTTGAAACGCGAGTGAAGGAAATACGCTGTGATAGGACTGTGCTGGATTAGTAGTCAAACAGGTAACGAGCAAAAACGGGTGTATCAATGTGAAAGTGAAATGCAAACATGTCAAATGCGACTGGTCGTATACATACTGACCTATCATCAGCAACGTTTCTTGAGCTTGGAATCGAGGTAGAAATACGTGACGCCCGCCGACGAATGACACCGCAAAGATTGCAAACGCGTCCACCAAATGAAACATGGGAGCCCTGACAACGTCACACACGACAGTGAGTATCTCCCATGTAGGTTGGCAATCAAAATGCTGAAAGATGTAACGATTGTCGAAATTCTGGCGCACCCGTGCAGCCAAACATCGTCGCTGTGAAGTTTCATCTCGTGAGCCGTAGCCAGTGCATGCTGGCAGACGGCCTGGTGAGTCAGAGCAATGAGTTTTGGCGCGCCGGTGGTCCCTGACGTGAAATACATCTGATAGTCCTGGGTCGACCACAGATCGTCCGCTACCCCGCTGTGTTCAGTTGGCTTCTCGGTCCCACCGGCTTCAGTCTGCCGAGACGCGCCAATAAGCTGCTCTGCCTGGAACTCGCCGTCATTCAAAGACGCCCAATCATGCACGGCAACGCGATCTTGTTGGCACACACCGCTCCCCTCCAAACCGGAAGCAGCACCAGGCGGACTTGGAACCCAGACAATGGCATTCACTTCCGCTTCACTTGGATGGTCGGCCGCCTCGCACAGCGTGAGAGCTCCACGAATGACATCCGTAAAACTTGCTTCGCTCACAATGACGGAGACATTGGCGAGCTGCAGCTGATTCGCGAGCTCAGCTGAGGTAACGGCAGTGCTTATGTTGACCACGACCGCGCCGACCCTCGCTGCAGCAAAGTGAGTCACAAGGCCATACTCAGAGTTGGGAAGAAGTATCGCCACTTTGTCTTGTCTCGATAAACCCGCCGACTCTCGAAGGAATGTCGACACCGTCAGACACTTCTTCTGCAGACAGGAATAGGTCACCACGGCGCCCTGCTTTGTGATGAACGCAGCGGAGTCGGAGTGCCGCACTGCCGCGTAGTCCAGTATCTCCCAAGCATGAGATGGCATCGCATGATGCGCCCCCGAAGCTTCCTCCTGATCTGTGCTGACCTGTTCACGCGTTGTTGTGAAAAGAGGTGGCGAAATGGCAATGTGCAGATAATTTCAAACTACAAAAAAATTGTAATGCTGGACATGCATGTTGCTTGACAGTTGAAAAGAGAAAAGCAATAGGCAGCGCAGCGCTGTCGCAAACTCGTGACCCATCGTCATACGTCGCAACTAGGTACATATCAAGCTCGTGGGAGGGAGGGATTTCACTCTTTCTATAAAAACATCCCAAACCTAATTGCATATATGTATACAAAACATTTATGATCACTCAGCCGGTACTAGCGATGCATAAATGAACAGTCGTCCCTGCAGCTATAGATATATTCATTATTTTCAACAACCTCGCTACAAACATATACGCACTGACAACTTGTTTACTTGCTGACAGGGTCTGTCAAGGACGAACATAAACGCACACACACGAACATTGCCGTGTATTACTGTTTGATCGACAATTTTGGTTGCTTGGCAATGGACCATCCAATCAGCAATGCTATGGAAACGATGCTCATGTTTCGAAAGAAGTCAACAGACGCTGATGAAAGTACGTAGAGAGACGAATAAGGAAGGGCATCAATGTAAATGTTGTACGGAATTACAGATTCACAGAAAGTGCCATAGACACGGCAAGGATAAGGACAAGGAAAAGGGGGGGCGGGCTGGTATATCCTTATTAAGATAAAGGAAAA
Source organism: Tetraselmis chui (assembly GCA_026401115.1). Lineage (NCBI taxonomy): Eukaryota > Viridiplantae > Chlorophyta > Chlorodendrophyceae > Chlorodendrales > Chlorodendraceae > Tetraselmis > Tetraselmis chui. The sequence goes on from JAPMLY010000875.1 coordinate 23,962, forward strand.
GGAAAAGGGGGGGGGCTGGTATATCCCTATTAAGATAAAGGAAAAGGAAAAGGGGGGGGGGGGGGGGGGGGGCTAATATATCCCTATTAAGATAAGGAGCAACAAGTGTACAGACCGCATGCAGCATATTATGCACCGCTGCGGTATACATACATATTAGACGCGAGGACAGCAGGAAGATAAGGGGGGGGGGGGCTAAGAGGGAAAGAGTGACAAGAGGGTATAACGAAATCCAAGATACGGCAGATGGACGAAGAAAATGGAAGGGCATTATGTGTACCGCTCTGGTAATTATATAAGTGGCACTACAAATGTCCTCGGAATCTCGACCAGTCGACGACCTACGACGCATTGCTGGATGAGCTACATATAAACTCCACGAGCGCGGCGGAAACAATAAAGGAAAAACTGCATGCTGAGGTATATATATGTTTCATCTGCGACATACGTACATATTATTCCGCCTGCGTATCTGCGGCACTGATACAATAAATTGTCATCGAATAATAGGGGTCTGTACAGTATATATGTATCGGATGATTGTTACTGTGTTGTCGCTCCGCTCTGCTCGTTCATCATAACACATCATCAACATATCAGTAGTAGCAGGGATTAAGGTTTAGGGTTTACGTACGCCACCCTCAGGTGACACCCCAATGACCGGTGTTCTGGTCACCGATACATCACGGCGGTAACTCGGTTGTGACATGGGTATAGCGGCGTTCGACAGCGGGAGTCTGAAATTATGAGGGTGCTAGTGTTTATTGATTGTTATGGGCGGCAGCTTGTCGTATTAAAAAATATATGTATATGTATCCTATATATTTAGGGTGCGGAATGCTATATATTATACGCTGACGACTACCGCGAGCAGAGGAATCGCGCCCCCGCTCGGATAACGACCTATTATTGCTGGATCACCCGCCGGAGGCGGGCGGTGCTTGCTTGCGGAGTGCAGCATGATCGGTGCGCTGGATCCGTTCGGCTTACGCAGCATGCATACCAATCAGTAGCAGGCGCCACAGCGCGTTTAGCAATTATAGTATCGACAAGATGATAGGGCAATAATTGATGGAGTCACAGATGACGACATCAGTATGACGGATCCGCAAGTAATTGAATAAAGACGTGCAAATAGGCTGGGCACGTTCATCGTTCATACCTCCATAGACCTACCCAGACGAAAACCTGCTGCGCCGGTCCAAAAGATTGCTTAATATCACAGGAACGCGCCGCGGCCGGAACTGGCGGATATATGGAGGCGCAGAGTTCGGCGTTCCGATGACCGATGACGCACGGTACAGCACTTGGGACGCGCAGCAGTATCTCCACAAGAAAACAGCTGTGGCCGCGACTGCCTGAAAATGGAGGATTGAACGACTCTTCAATACGTCAGCAGGAGAAACAGACTTGTTGTGCCAGGGATGAATTGTCTTTATCTACACGGCAGTGCTTGGGTCGGGGAGAAGGTGAGCCACAAATATGCTGAAGAAATGCCGACAAACGCCGAGTATACCGACGATACCCCGGATTATGTGTATCTGATGTGCGCGCGCACTCGCTAGTAACTTTACTGGGTTAAGTAGTTTCAAGTCCTCGTCTCTACACCGACAGGGTCTGGTGGCGCGGTACTGAGAGTTATGCTTGTCGGCTGATAGGCTGGGCGCTGAGTTATGGAAGGGTTGCTGATTCTGAAGCTCAAGACAGCGTCTAGAGTAGCGACTTGTGGGTGACGAGGTCGAATTAGGGCAGTGGCGGAAGAAAGCGACGGACGACTTCGGTATTAACCGAGCAGACGGACAGGATCAATGTACTATACAGGGTCGACTACACAGGATCAATGTACGCGGTCGGGCGCGACGATTCTGTTCCGGGCGACGATGACGTCACTACCGTCTCGATGTCAACCGCAAAGGTCTTGGTTACAAGAAGAACAAGATGAGCACGGACAGCCGCAACGGCTACAAGAGATATGTACAGAAATAACTATTATGCGACACCCATGGTATCGAGCTTTCCTTTTCGGCACCATACAGTCCTCACCAGAACGCGCTAGCGGAACGACCTTGGAGAACACTGGCCGAAATGGCCAGATGCCTATTATCCACAACAGGACTACCTCGCTCTTATTGGGAATTTGGCTTCAGACATGCTATTTTCATCCATAACAGAACTTATCGAACCGGGGTTGCTGGCATCCCTATTACTTTGGCCCTTGACATTATTCCGGATCTCAGCACCACCAAAATATTTGGCTGCAAATCATACGTTCATGTGGATGCTGCCCTGCGTCGTAAACTAGACGACAATGCCTGGGAGGTTGTTTTTGTGGGGAACTCACATGATTCTCCTGCCTGGCTGATATACAGCCCGACGACCAAGAGGACGGTAGCCAGCCGGAGCGTTATTTTCGATGAATGTGAGCTTCTCTCCCTCTTCCCTGATCACGTTCACGACACGGGGAGCATCTTACTAACTACCCGTATAATTATTGTTTCGTGTTTATATGTACCCGTAAATGTGTCTGAAAATACGAAGGCAGAGGTAGCGGAATGAATATTACGCGGGTGGAGCTGCGAGTCTTCCTGTGCAATTCGCGGCTGAGCTTGTCGGCCCAAATGTTTGCGGCGGAGCGACTGCAGCGCGGGCGGATGCGGAAGTCGTTGGTGTCGAGTAGGTGCCACATGCGCCGCAGTTCGGCCATCATGATGGGGGAACGTATGATTAGCTTGGCTAGGGTGGCGACGACCGTCGTGTTGCTTGTCGTCGTGTAGTAGGACGTGCCTTTCTCGCAGTTGGGGGAGAAAAGACTCGATCGCTACCCGCACCGCCCGTAGCTCCTTCCACGTGATGTGGTGTTTGTAGTCTCCCGCATATCACGAACCGCGGGCTTGAAACCGCGGCTTCTCGTTCATCAATGCGCCCCATACGTAGTCGGCGTGGAGGTAGGAGGTCTCGATATGTCTGTAAATGAAGCGCCCCCGATGCTAGTCGGGCACAGTCCGCCACCACTCGAGGTCGAGTCGATAATGGTATGCAAGGCGGACGCAGCATCCCCAACCGTGACGCCTAGCATGCACGTTGTGTAATGCGCGGAGGAAGAAACGGGCCGGCGGGATGGCGAGGTAGAGGAACCGTGCCTTGCCAGCGAAGGCTGCGAGCTGAATATTGCCCCGGTATGGAACGAGAGTTACATGATGCACGTCCGAGTAGAGAAGAAACATGCCTAGCGAGGGCGTGTAGTTTATCTTTGGGCGCCCGGAATTCACCTTTGAGGAAGCCGATGGTGAAGCCTAGGTGGTCGCCCACTTGCATGGGGTAACACACGTCCTTCTTGGGGCCCCGTTGCAGTACAAGGCGGGCGAGTAAGGTGTCGACGCCGTCGCATAAGAATAGCGCGGCTGGATGGGAGTCGTCGAGGAAGAGGAAGTCGTCCATGTACGGGGAGAGATGCGCTCCACGCCGTCGGGTGTTCCGCATGAAGCGCCGTGTGAGGCGGGGGAGGGGTAGGGGGCCATGTAGTCGTTAGTGTAGGTGGATGGCGGAGATAATTCGTGAAAACATGGTGAGCTTGCATAAATAGTTTGCCGACGTCGACGAGGCCATCGGTATGCACTCAAGACGCCACAGTTCGCCGCGATAGTTGACGGTGAAGTAATCTCGGTCTTCCTCTCGAATGCAAAGCGTGTAGTAGCCGTCTGCGGGGGCCAAGGAAACGAAATAGTCGCCCGGTCCTGAGAGGTGGCGCAAGTGCTTTAGCATCTCGGAGGTCATGGTGTACTTGGAACAATAATAGCTATCAAATTCTTGGAGGTCGGTGATGAGCCGCCATTGGTTGACGCCATGCATGGGGACGAAGAACATGTGCGACATTTAGTGGGAGATGTGTGCGCGTTTCCAATCTCCGCATGCTTCGAAGCCGGGTAGCTCAGTAGCTAGGAAACCGAGTTGAGGTCGTTCATTGAAACTCCGTGGTTGAAGGGACGGGGCCGTAGGCCGCGCTTGAACTTGACCCGCACGCCGTGATGGATCAAAATCAAGACTTGAGCGCTCACGGAGATTGGCTCCCACTCCCGCCATTTACGCCGCATGCGGTGTCGCATGTAGCTCGATGCTTGGGAACAAGAATCGGCGCGGCGGGCCACACCGTCACTTCTTTGTCGGAGGGCTTGGACCCGGCGTTAGCCCGTAAGGCTATTACTTCTCTTGCGGTCGCCTTGTGCTTGTCTGCGCCGGCCTTGCGTGTGTGTGCGGCCTCTGTCTTGGCCTTGACATCATGTCCATATGGAAGCTCATGTGTACCTTTAGCGAAAGGTGCTCTTGTTGCTACCTTGGTGGAGGCATATAGATATACCTTGGAGTGGTATGTTCACGAACGCTTGGCGCAGCGCATCTAGTGTGCCGGAGACCGCGGTAGGGCGTGGTATGCTAAAACACTAGTGGGCGAGTTTTGCGAATACGCGGTCCGAAATTAACGATGACTCGCGCCGATAAGGGCAATCGATGCCGGATGCTCCATTGATAGAAGAGGTCCGGTCGAGAGCCCGTCCATGCCCCCATTGAATGCCGTGCTTGCGCATATGACGGAGAAGGCATAGCACCCGACGTGTAGGTACTCGTCGTAACCCGCATGTGTCGTCTCCCGGCTTTGGAAGCGTGCGGTGTCGTTTGTTAGTGTCGAGATAGAGGCGGGGCTCATTAACATCGCGCGGTATTCGGGCTCGGGGAGCTCGGGGTCGTCATTTATTTAGCAAGTCGATAACTATGTGGCTCTTGGGCCTCCATACCACCTTCCGTAGCCGTGGATGCGTCGGGGGGGGGGTGGACTGTTGATGGCTTGTAGTCGCGGGGGGATGTGTTCGTAACACTTTGAAGTTGTGCTAGAAAGGCGGCGTTATGCGCATGCATCTCATCGGCGATTCGATGTTATAGATCAGTCACTGCAGTACGGATATGTGCGTTGTTCAATTGCAAGCGGAAGCAGACTCCTCCGATTGCATGTTGGGAAGCTGCGACGTAGAGCTAACGTGCGGAAGTGTATCGTAACGCTCGAGTGCACATGAGACGATGTAAGACTAACACCTTGCTTGAATGATAGACTGAAGACTTCGAGTCGCGCGAGGCCCAGATGGGCTGAGCGCGACACCATAGAGTGTCCCGCACACTTTGTCGTACACATGGAGGTTGGGTGTGCAAACCTCTAGATTTTATAAGCAATACTGGACAAACAAAAAAATCCTGAATCAAGGTACAAGTATACCCGTACCTGTACCAGGTAGCCAAGGCGCATCCTTAGAAACCCTCACCGTCGTCAACTCGTCAAACCCTACCTGTACAGGTACGTATAATCGTTTGCGACCGGTGCCGCTTGCTGATCCCGCCCCCTCCGCTCGCCGGACTCCACAGCCAGAGCCACAGCCACAGGACGGGCGCCAACCGACAACCCTCCCACTCCCGTCCCCGCCTGCAGCCAGGATAGCCAACCAACAATTATTATTCAGCTAACGCGAGTCTTTAATTCTGAGGAAGGCGTCACTGTGCTTGAGATGAACGGGTAGAGCGCCCTCTCGCGGTGAGGTGCCAGACTGCTTGCTATGCAGGATCGCGCTTCCCGACACCACCCGGGTCGAATACTGCGCTCAGACTTCGAGGGGGTCGGCCTGGGGAAAGGGGGCTCAGGTGTAATAAGCAACAGGTCCGGGAGGCTAAGCGGGTGTAGTGGGACAGGGATAGCGCGTCTACGAGGCTATGGTCGTGATGTGCGGTTCTCCTCGTCGAGCCTATGCCCATGCAACCTTCGCAGAAAGAACTTAGCGATACAGTCTCCCGCCGTGGTGGCCGCTTCAACACTACCTTTCTTATCTATGAATCAAGCTTTGCTAATACGTGGCTGTTGCAGGTTGGTGGTCTGTTGTGCTTGCTGATGTAACGTCGGACACGCGGCGGGTGACGGTGGGAGTGGGGGCGCAGCTGTGATCAAAAGTTGAACTTGTTTTGAGTTGCGAAGGTTGGTAACCTCGACAGGCATATCTATCAGCAATTAAATCGTGCATACATATGGTTGGGTCCCAGGGAGCTTCTCGATTGCCAAACTGCTGCCCTTTTGGATGGAGGTTTGTAGGTGACCAAGATGAAGAGCACGAGAAGCTTTCTGAAAAGCCGCGCCTTCCCAATTCCTGGACTCATCAGGGTGAACCGTAGTGATAGCAAGGACGCAGCATCAGAGAACTGCGCACAGACCGTGGCTGTCTGTGGAGGGGACCTGTTGCCTGATCTGCATTTAGAGCAGCAGGCTGTGGCTCATTCAGGGAATGCGGACAGCAGGGGACAACAGGCCTCCACTCAGGCGCCGCATGATGCAAATGAAAACGAGCCCACCTCTGTGGCAATGCACATCTCCCCTGATGCAGCTGTAGGTTCCGAAGAAGACAGGACAAGTGAGGCGTCAATCAGTAAGCAGGTCTGCGCATGGCCACCTTGTACCCCTTGCACGCGCGACGCTCTTCATTAGCCCAGCACCTCATGTGATGTGCTGCACCCAGGATGTGCCGCCTCAGGAGCGATCGCGATCCTCGACACACGTGGCGAAGTTTCAGAAATTGCTTTCTGATAAAGTGGTTGACCTAGAGGTAAGCACTTGTATCCAGCAACCTGGGGACTTTTCAGGCGGCCCTACCCAGGCATGCCTTCATTGTCGCAATGTTCTTGGCGCCCATACAATGAGTGTCTGCGTTGTTTCAATCCAAATGATTAGCTAACTGTTCGCTGCACTTAGGGCTTGAGGAAAGTAGCGTGGAGCGGGATTCCGCCCAATTTGCGCCCTTTGACATGGCGCTTGCTTCTAGGCTATCTTCCTCCCAACAGGGACAGGCGGGACGTCGTCCTTCAGCGGAAAAGGCGCGAGTACATGGTGAGCGAATCATACTCTTATTTACTACCGCATTAGAGCATATACTTATCAGTGGTCCTTTACATGCTGGAAGAGAAGGGGCGGGAGCCGAGCGGACAGGGGGCTGATCAAGGTGGGCTGGTCTGGTGTGCTCGCAGGGGATGGTGCCCGAGTTTTACGGCGAGGGCAGGGAACGCTCCGAAGAGGAGTCTGCAATGCTGCGCCAGGTGCTGTGTGCTTGTGCGTGGCTGGGCGTGCATGTGGTTCGTCCCCTCACATTTGTTTGCCCTCTACTGACAATCGCTATCCCTCCGTGCGACAGGTCGAGCTAGATGCCCCTCGCACGGCGCCCAGCGAGCCATTCTTCCATCAGGAGCTAATCCAAAGGTCTCTTGTGAGAATCCTATACCTGTGGGGGGTAAGGCATCCTGCAAGTGGATATGTTCAGGTACTCACTTACCAATCGCCCTTACTTACCGCTCTACCCCCGTCCTCGATGGCTTTCTTTTCGTGGATCGCTGGCCCAGGAATGCGGGTTTGGAGATCCGCGACTAGAAAGTCAGAGGATGGGTCACGTAGGGGGTGTCATGTGGGGGATTTCCAGTGTGCAGTCATGCTAATGCACGAATGCTGCGCACATGAATTGTTGCGTCTTTAAAAAGAATGACGCGTCGGGTCTGCCGTCCTGTATGCAGATTTTGCGGCTGTTAAGATTTTTTATGACGATGCTGTTGGCAGGGGATCAACGACTTGGTCACGCCCTTTATGGCCGTATTTTTTAGCGAACACTTTGACAGCCCAATGGACACTTGGGACATCACAGGACTGGAGCACACCGTCCTGATGGACGTAGAAGCGGACTGCTACTGGTGCCTCTGCAAAATTCTGGACAACATACAAGTACCCCCCCCCCCCTCTTTTCTGTTACATGCTTGAATTTGCAACTGGGTGTGTCATGTTTTCATAGGCTTGATGGTGGGTAGGCCTTGAGCTGGCCATTGGTTAATGCGTATGAGTATGTTTTCCCTCTGCACTTTGTTTATTTACCAACCCGCCCCGCAGGATCATTACACGTATGCACAGCCAGGAATTCAGCGAAAAGTTTTCAAAATCAAAGAGCTCGTGCGGCGGATCAATGAGCCTCTGGCACTCCATTTGGAGGAAGAGGGCGTGGAATTCATGTTGTTTGCTCATCGATGGGTGAATTGCCTTCTGGTGCGAAGCGGCTTTCGTTTTGAAAGCGCGCACCTCAGTTATCAAAGTCTAGTTTCTTGTTATTCTTGCGTCTGATGCACATTATTGTTGCACTTGCATATAGGTGCGGGAGTTGCCGCTGTTACCTGGTGTCCGTCTGTGGGACACCTTCTTTGCTGAGCACGAGGAATTCGGCGATTTTTTCGTCTACACATGCGTGTCATTCCTCAACACATGGGCAAGCAAGGTAGTGTATGGCGCATGTAATTGCTATGTTGTAGGCTGGGACTTTATATGTGCGCACTATGCAAAGCTGCTCGAGAAATGAGAGGGGTGATCATGTAGCTATGTTGATCACCGTGAAGGTCATCTCTGTTGCGTCATGAGATGTACGAGTGAGATTGTTTATGCACAACATCTGCATTAGACTATATGCACTGGGGCCTGACTGCGGACTGTCCCCATTCGTAGTTGTTGGCCTTGGAGTTTCAGGAGATCATGATGCTCCTGCAAAAGATGCCCACAAGTGGTTGGGGTGAGAAGGAAATTGAGACCATGTTAGCTACAGCTTTTCTTTGGCGAACATCATTTGGGAATGCGCAAAGCCATCTTAGCACCTAAAGCTCTGCCGTCTGAGCTGTCGACGGTGGATGAGCGCTGTCGAGTCCGAGCTCGCGAGCTTGGCGGCGAGGCGCCATTTCATGCGCCTGTAAACGAGTGGCATAGCAGGTGACGCATGTAAACCAGCAATGTACGCTTCTCTTCTCTTCTCTTCTCTTGCAGCCCGTTATTGTTGATAGGCAATTAATTTCCCGTCCCGCATTGCCGCAATAGTCGCGATATTTTGGTGTGTGGGGGGTCATTTTCAGGCGCGAATACCTCACCTGGTATGTCCTGGACACGTCAAACGCCGCGTCCCAAGTATTCGAGCAATTCTTATTTCCGGAAATTCGTATGAGTGCTCGCTACCCATGCCTCTGTGTGCGTTTTTGTCTGGAGATGTAGAGAAAGAACTAAACACTAGGCTCTTAACCACGGTTCAATAGTTTCCGCCGAGGGTATTGCGGCCGCCACGAGAGCTACGGCACCCAAAATGACATATCATGTGCACTGGGTTTCCTTTCCGCGTGCCCGAACACAAAGCCACGGAGCCGTTGAAGCTTGCCGGCCGAGAGGGGGCAACGATTTTAAAAAATCGTTGTTTGATGACAATATATTGTTTGACAATCAAGATATCTTCCATCTCTCTCCATTTGCACTTCAGCCCGCAAGGTCATCTGTAATACGAACTGATTTGTGTCAGTTCGGCTCACAAAAGGCAAGTTGCCAAACCGGTTTTGGAGCGTCTTGATCTTTGCACGCTTTCGTTGTTGCTTGATTTGTTCAACGTTGTTCGTTTGACCGTCACATGGCATCCCTTGGTCCCGGACATTACGTTTTTGTCGTATTGCATGTCGGAGGTTCGAAAGCCTCAAACATCAAACTTGTGTTACAACGTGAACCACGTCCTGGCCAAACTTGCTTTCTTGCCGGTTCGATTTTGCCTAACGAATAAACTATCGACGCGGCCGTTCGTGACTTGTTCGATGAAATTGGCGATCTTGCGTTGTTCTTGCGTAGATCTTGCGTTGTTGAGTGGCAATCTTGTTCGAGTGCCGTTGCCGTTGCCTCAATTGGCTGGACAATTCCACCTCGTTTACGTCTTTTCGGCATCTATTATTGCCCCGTACGTGGCTGCGAATCTGCGCACGCCAACTAAGGTCGAGCAGGCCATTACCGCTCGGTCGCCCGTCAATCGTGATGGTTCATACGTTGCTCCGGCTACTGTGGGTATTGACGGCCTTTCTCTTACGCCATCTAAGACGAAACTTCTTGAGGAGGTTCTGTTGAACCGTGCAGACACATTCAATATGGAAGGTAACTAACGCATACGTAGTTACAGTAATAATCACGTTAATAATAGGACAGTCACAGAGACAACCTGCCCGAGACGTGGTGTAAGGACAACGGAAGTAAGTGAGCTCTAGCCTAGCGACAACTCTATACCGAATCAAACACAGTATCGGTATGTCCGATCTAGACATGTACTAATCATATCTAGAATAAGTTACAGTAGCTCTCTTCAACTAATAGCTAGAAGGTATTACATACGACACTCCCCCTGAAGGTAGCTACGGGATGGAGCGTTGCATTGGGTCTGTTCCTCCCGGGATTGCACTTCGGTGTCTTGTCAGTGCAGGTCCTAGTGGTGGTTTGGTGAACATGTCATCAACCACCATTTGGTCAGTGGGGAGATATCTCAATTTGATTGTCCCATATTCCACGTGGTCCTTAAGGAAGTGCCACTTCAGACCGATGTGTCTAGTCTTCTCGATGAGCAAGGCAATTTGCGAGTACGCGATGGCGCTTTGGTTGTCCTCCCATACGGTGGTGGTTTCGGTGATGGGGGCGTTGAAGATCTCCCCCATAAGTTGGCGGAGGTGGAATCCCTCCTTGGTGGCGTTAGCCGCAGAGTAATACTCCGCTTCACAAATGGATTGGGCCAGACAAGTTTGTTGTTTAGACTTGTAGATGATGGGTCCGCGTCCGAGGGTAAAGAGATAGCCCGAACACAACTTGCGAGTGTTATTGTCGCTTGCCTAGTCCGCATTGGCCCTGCCTGTAAGTTGGAGACTGTGGTCCGTGCCTCCCCCCAACGGCAGATGCATGTCGATGGTGCTATGGAGGTAATGCAGTACCTTCTTCAGGGCATGCAAGTGAGCCTCCGTGGGATTCGCATGGGCGAAGCCAAGGATGCTCAATGCCGTGGTAATATCGAGACGCGTGCATACTGCCGCGTATTGAAGACTGCCGAGGAGGCTAGGGTAGACGTCCTTAGCCACTCCGGTAAGGGGAGGGGAGGCCATGTGCGCGAGGCCGGATAGGAAGCCGGGGTCCATAGGGAGAGACGAGGGCTTATAATCGGTCATGCCGTGCTTGGCGAGGATGTCGCTCAGGTATTTGAACTCGCCCAAAAAACATGGTGCGGGCTGAGCGGTTGCGGGTGATGTGCAATTGTGCATGCCCAGGAGTTGTGAAAGGTCACCCAAGTCCTTGACTTTGAAGCGGGCGCCAAGTTGAGCCTTGAACGATGTGAGCTGAGTAGCATCATTGCAGGCGGCAGGAATGGCGAGCACGTGACCGGCGCGAAAGATGCTTGGGTCCGATATGCATTACGGCCACCCGTTATCGACAAGCTAGGCACGAAGGAGCATGTTGATCTCGCGAGGGGACTGTTACAGTCCATAGAGGGAGCGCCTTAGATGACACACCTTAGACGTTCCATCCGAGAAGCCAAGGGGTTGGCGGATGTACACGTCCTCTTTGATGGGAGCGTAGAGGAACGCAGTGTCGATATCAAGCTCATGAAATTCAAGATCGCGTGCGGCCGTAATGGCGAGGAAGAGGCGAAGGCTGGCCATGCGGATGATCGGGGAAAATGTTTCCGTATAGCCCAAGCCAACGCGTTGGCTGCAACCTTTGGCGACGAACCGTGCTTTGAGGCGAGAGACATCGCCCATGGTGCCCGACTTGACTTTGTAGATCCACATGTTGTTGACGACCACGCGGTCGGGGGGAAGGTCGACAAGTTCCCACGTGCCGTTGTCCATGAGGGAGGAGTACTCTTGTTGCATAGCCGCTTGCCATTTTGGTGCTTGGGCGTTGGAGAGGGCAGTCCGGTACGATTTCGGTTCAACATTGTCTCAGGCGGAAAGGAGAGCAATGGCGTCGAGTGTCGCGCCTACTTGGATGTGGTGTGGACCAGTGATTAAGCTGGGCACGAAGGGTTGTTCGAAGATGTCCTCTTTGGCTTTTCCATGTTCTGGGTCACAACACGCCGTGACAAGTGCCGGCGGTTACTCTGACATGTGTGCCACGAGTTCCCCATAGCGGAAGGGGTGAGACCTGAGGAGAGATGAGCGGGCGGTCGCATGAGGGGAATGGGAGTCGGGGAGCGGGGTTTACTCAGTGGGAATGGTATAGAGAGGGTGGGTGTAGGTCGAGGTATCATGGGGTTTGTCGGCATTTGAGGCGTCGGCGATCACCGAGTCAATGGGGAGGCGCGCGCCGAAGCCCGGAGTGTTCTTTTGGAGCAGAACGTGGACGGATGCAATGATGCGGCGGGTCTCTGGGTTGTAGATGCGGTACCTTGGGGCGTCCGGCGGATAGCCAACCATGACGCCACGAAACGCTTTTTCGCTGAGTTTCCGACGCAACTTGTCAAGCACCTTGGCGAAAACGATGCACCCGAAGACGCGGAACTTGGAGGCGTCGGGCGCCGACGACGTAAGGAGAGTGACGGGAACACCACCGGTGAGGCCAACTGAGCGGTTGTATGTACGGTTGCGGAGGTACATAACCGCGCTGACAGCGCACGACCACATTAAATTAGGGACGACCATGCTGTGGAGTATCGCAGAGGCGTTGTCCCGGATTGTGCGCCAAGGGCGTTCGGCTTTGCCGAGTATGTGGTGAGCATATAGGGCCAAGAATTGTACACCGACGCCCAAGCGAGCACACATTTCACGGGTCGTAGCAGCCTCAAAGATAGAGCCCGAGTCAAATTTAATGACGGAGGCAAAGGGGCCCGACGAAGAGTGATGGCGTGCATGCAAGTGGCGAATCTCCAACATGATGCATTCGAGTTCCGAGCAGGAATCGTCTTTGGAATTCAAGAACCGCACCCACATGTAGTGTGTGTGTTGATCAATGACGAGCAAGCAGTAGCGGAGGCTATGTGGGGATGGGACACTCACAGGGCCCCAAATGTCTGAGGATAGGTTCATTAGGGGGCGGGATGGTTTCGTGCAAGCAGTGGTGTTGCGGGGTGCGGCATTGGCCTTGTGGAGCAAGCATGAATCGAAAGAACAGCATGAATCGAAAGAACATTTTTTACAAAGCTTGCTACGCATGGCTAGTTGGGACACCTTGTGTGTGTTGGGCATGCATGCTTTGCATGTTAAGGTGGCCGTACCGGCGGTGCCATAGTACAAGGTCGCACTAGGCAGTGAGGGCAACACGGGAACCGGCACCATGCAACGAATCCGCTGTGGGGCTTGGGGGTTGCTCTGGCCGATGTGGCAGGAGGTAGAGGCCGTTGCCGGATTGCTTTAGCACATCCATTCCTATGGGCACCAAGAGCAGGCCACTACCATAGTCAATAGGAAAAACGACTTCACAGCCGCTTTGCGTTTGCATCCAACTGACACCCAGGAGGCGACCTACGCGGTGAGCAGAGCCATATGACGTGTCACGGGTGTACAACGCATGGACTATGCGGTTAATGGACTGACCAAACGCCAACAAAATGGAAATCCGAGCTGTGCCACTGCCCTTAACGTGAACACCGACCCCACCAACGCGAGATGGAGCGCAGGGTGGGTCGAACGTAACGAAGTCACTTCGAAAGGCAGTTAAGTTGATCGAGCATGCGGAGTCTATCACCCAAAACTGAGAGAGGTCGTGACCATGAGCGAGGGAGGATGAAAACACTACGGAGCTGAAGGGGACTAAACTCAACTATGTGTCATCATATTCATATGTGCATTCCTCGAGAGTGGGCATGACGCCTGGGTCGTCAGTGGGGACGTCGCTTAGTAAGGCAACGTGTGCATGGGAATGGCCGCAAGGGGTGCCATATTTCTGGATAATCAACCTTAAGTCGAGGGCACCAAACGCTTTCAACGCGGTGAGGGATATGGTTATGGTTGTTGTCGAAGTCGTGGCAATTGCGGTGGTAGAGTTCGGTTTACTTCAAGCAATGGCCAAATTAATTTATTGGACGACATCGCAGGAGCACTTACTCCTCACGAGCGTAAGCGACACCATGAGAAGGGACCTTGCCTCAAGTGTCACCAGAAGGGACACCGTGTGTTCCAATGCCCGGAGCCGACAAGCAAATGACCGTTCGACACTCCCAACAAGCAGAAATGATGGTGGCAAGGCTGCTCTTCGGACGAGCTCGAGCAACTAGCTCCATCTTCTTGCCGTCTTGAGACATTGTTAGCGACAGAGGTGCATGAAACACCTTCGACACCTCCATCGACATCGGATGTGACACTTGCTCAACGAGTAGCAGGTCGTCGCCGTCAGAGCAACAAGAGAGACAACCGTAGACATGTAACAACCACATATTCGATTGAATGGAAACTTGTTGACTATGTTTTTGAGCCCTTGCACGCCTGATTCGATTCCACTCTTGAAGGATGTGCAAACGATGAGGGGCTAAACTCGCACATTGACTTGCCTCACTATTCGCCGAGTGACTCTATGTTGGAAAGAGACGTAAGTGGGGAGTGTGTGTTCTTCAATACATCCTCGGAATTAGCAGACCCGATTGCACTCCATTTTGAGAGCTATAGGCTTACATCTCCTAGATCTACAACGGTTGTGTTTGGCCTTCCTAAGTGGGCTTAACTCAACGACCTCACTCAACACTAGAAATTGTAGCATGAGTTCATGTCTAGGACACAAATGTGTACTCGCCAATCAGTAAACGACCCGACCAAGCAAGAGGTCGTGGCGCATGCTCCATGGCTAGTACAATTGTGGTTAATCGACGTTGACTGTGAGCTTTACGACTCAGCCCCGACTACATTTTCTGTCGAGCCCCCATCGCGACTCGTACCATGAGACGAGCCTACAACGTCCATCGGTACGCAACAACAGCTTTCTGTGGAAGCTACCGCTTTGTCGACTGACCTCACCGAAGCTCGCTCATTAATTCAAATCGAGTTGAGCGTGATAACTCTTGATGGCGAACAACTGATTTCTGGATTAGTCGACTGCGCTGCGACGCTTGACTTCGTGTCGGAGGACTTCGTAAGACACTTTTCGCTTCAAACGCACAAGTCCAAGGTCAAGACTCTTGTTCAACTTACTAATGGACAACGTGTGACTTCTTCGACAGTCTGCGAAATCACTTATTTCGAGTTGGCTCGACACGAGTTTAAACGGAATTTTTACGTCTTGCGTGATGTACGTGTTGCTGGCATGGTGCTCGGTTTACCATGGCTGAATGGTGACCAAGCTTCTCTACAGTTTTGCACGACCCGTGTTTTCACCCTAATGGACGGTGCAATAGTCGAGATTCAGACAAAGGATCGACGTCCTTAGTAGTGTTTCCTAATGTGGTTTGGTAAGGTACATAAGCTCATTCGCAAGACGCCCCGAAGCAAGGGACGTAACGCTGAATTTAACGTGATTCACGTCACGCGAGCAGCGGGGAAGCCGGCAGAGTTTAACACTGGAGAGGATCTTACTGCAAAACAACGCGAACAATCTCGTTCGCTTCTATGCAATGACTTCCCGGACTCCCGGAGTTACTGTAGCTTGTGGACTCGCCGCTTGTAAGCCGACAGTGGGATCATCCCATTGAAACAATTTTCCCTATGAAACGTCAACGTCTCAATCGATTGTGACATGCATAGCGCGTTGAGCTTAATCGACAGGTCGAAAATGTGGTTGAGGATGGCTCAATTCGTCCATGTGAGAGTGAGGTCAGCTCTCCAATTCTTTTTTGTACGTAAAATTTATGGCTCGCTTCGACTCTGCATTGACTACCGTGGCCATAATGAGGTTGCGCGTAAGGATGCCTACCCGCTTCTACATGTGGACGACACTCTCGATGAACTAAAGGACGCGAACTTTTACAGCCACCTCGACCTAGCCTTTGGTTTTTGGCAAGTTGGCGTGCGTAAAGAGGACGTTCACAAGACTGCGTTTCCGACACCTGATGGCATGATGGAGTGGGTCGCCATGCTGTTTGAACTATGCAATGCGCCCACCACCTTCCAACGAATGATGAGCGACATCCTGCGCGACTTTTAACACAGGATCGTGACATCCATCTCGACGATGTCCGTGTCTACAATCGCACTATGGAGGAGAAAATTAAGCACTTGTATGTTGTGCTTCATCGTTTTAAGGAGGGCTTGAAGTTGCGTCATAAGAAATGCTTTTTCGGTCTTTTGAAGATGGAGTACTTGGGCTACATTGTGTCAGATGGCAAAATATCCGTTTCGACCAGGAAAGTTGAGGCCATTGCAAACTGTCCAATGCCTACGACGCAGAAGGAGGTTCGAATAAGTTTCGTGCAATTCTGCAACTTCTACGCGAAGTTCATCCATCATTTTAGCGACCTTCCGGCTCCATTGACGGACTTACTGCGTAAGTCTCAGCCACAAAAGGTTACGCCGACGCCTGCATGTTTGAAAGCTCTTGAGAATTTCAAGTTACGGCTCATTCCGCGCCATGCATGATCCTTCCGGAGGTCAACTCGAACGCGACGTTCATCGTGGCTACATATGCTTCGACAATGGGGATTGCAACAATAATGTTGCAAGACCAATGAGGAGGACATCAACCAATCTCGTACCGGGCGAGTACGCTGATTCTAGCTGACAACGCCTACTCCGCATATGATTTGGAGGCTCTGGCCGTGTGTGGGGTGGTAAAGCATTGGAGGTGCTACCTTGAAGAGTGCTCTAACTTTCCTCTCGTGACGGACCACGACACAATGCGACATCTGCTCAAACAACCGAACAACAACCTGAACAAGCGGCAAGCTTGTTACGTGCGGAATTTGCAGCGGTTTTTGGGCACGATGACGCTTGCGTATCGCAAGGGCGCCATAAGCGAAGGTGATCCGTTAAGTCGGAGACTTGGTTTTGTACCTCAAGCCACATCTCGATTATTTTGGGATGGCGAGGTTCCGTCAAATGCAAACTTACGACGCAAGTCCCAGCCGTTGTTAGAAGACGCGCATTTAAACTTAACGAATGTTAACGCGTTGCGATTGAGCCATGAGATCGTGGATCTCAATCGCGAGAGGTACTCCCAAGACTCTTTTTATGGGGACGAGGGTGAATGGACAAAAGACAATCGCATAGAAGCCATAGTTGGGTACGTTTGGCGTCTCGATCGCCGTTGTGTCCCGCGAAACTCTGAGTTCCGACTAAATTATCTCCGAATCGCACGACAGTCAGTCATTTGGTCACACATGAGTTGTTGGCACTTTTGCTATCGCGCTCGACAGATTCAGGCGGAAACGAAATTGCCAAGATGTGGCTTTTGTGAGTGCTGCGTCGTGTGTCGACGAGCTAAGATTCAACCACAGATAGCTGCAGCTCTTTAACCTTTGCCTATGCACCTAAACCTTGGCACGTATTGGAGCTTGATTATTTTACACGCTTGCGAGTGAGCAATGACTTTGACAATGTGTTGATTGTAGTCGACCATCTGACTCAAATGACCCATTTCCTGCCGTGCACATAGAACCTAATATGAGAGGAAATTGCCAGTTTGTTTTGGCATGGAGTCTACCGACTACACGTCCTGCCTCGAGTGTTAGTTTGTGACCGTGAACCGAAATTCGTCAGCGCCTTATGGCAAGCGCTATGGCGACGCATGAGAACGCGACTCAACATGTCTTCTAGTCGACACCCAGAGACGGACGGACTAACGGAGCGCGTCAATAGCACGCTTCCGCAACGTGTACGTTGTTTTTGCTGCTACAATGGATCGAATTGGACATATTTGTTGTTTCAAGTGGAATTCGCGTACAACGCTACTCGAACGCTCTGAATTTAGCACACTCCTTTCAAGGCTATTTTTGGCTTTTCACCTGAGGAACCACATGACCTGCTTTTCAAAATGCGACCTTTAATTCCAGTTTCGCAAGACGCGTCATAGCGGTTGAAATTGTTACATGATGCACACACATTGGTACGCCCGGTGTTATAGTTGCACAAGGATGCAAGCTCGTTCGTAGCCGTCGATAGCCCGCACTTCGTACAAAGAGACAATGTTACAATCGTGACAAAGAATCTCCTCATACGAAGACAGCCTAACCGGAAGATGCGCCATCGACAGCTAGGACCTTTTACAATCCAGGAGAAAATTGGGAAACACAATTACAGATTGAAGTTACAAGCGACAGATAGTTTACACCCGGTGTTTCACGTCAACAATCTGAGACCTTGCTCTACGACTTCTCTTCGACCACTTGTCCTTGTTACGACTCCAGAAGGTGATGATGGTGAGTTTGAAATTTTTCATATCTTTGTTGTCTGCATCAAGCCGTTACGTGGGCGATGAAGGGAATATTCGCTCTTCATGACACACTTCAAAGATGACGACATTCCACCTCTATGGCACCGGTTTAGGTGCCCGCAAGCGGCGAAGCGGCGGCGGCACGGAGGGGTTGCGCTCGCAATCCCGTCGGCACTCACCCCCACCTCCTCGTGGTGGGCGCTAGTAGCCCAGGCATGTCACGGTTGGGGGCTAGGAGGAGTGAAAACCGGGGGCTGCGATCCGCGGATCAAGAGTTGTCGGAAGCCTCAGTACGCAGGGCTTTTGAAAATATTATGTGTACACCAACGTCAAGATCTCCCGCTCGGCTAGTCCGATATTTCTTTCGTGGCTAGATGTTTCTTTCGTGGCTCCTCGAATACTCTCATGTAGACGGGCGGGACATATATCTCAGGAGTTTTTGGCGGCGCCGAGGGTACATGCGGATCCGAGTTGGCGTCGGGCGTTGCAATTGGCGGCGGACAGCCGGGAAGCAACGCAAGGACATGGCGTTCGCTGACAGTCGACCCGTCATGTGAGTCTCGAGTCTCCATTGAGAGCGAGGCAAGAAGCTGGGCATGCCGGAGGAGGGTCACAGCCGGAGGAGCGACACGGCCTGGCGGCGGAGGTCCATTAATTCGACCGCCGCCGGAAAAACCCGGTACGGGGGGTTTTCGAATAAATATTTCCATAACCAACATCTTTTACGGAGCGGCGACTTGATTCGCGTGTTCAACCAACCCCTCCCCCAGTTGGTACCCAATTATGATAGGCTGCCTCAAGAAGTGTGCCTAGGGTTATCGTAATAACATACTACTCGCACAAGCGGCCCCCAATCAACGTGAACCACCAGAGGAGGGTCCGGACGGACACAACGCGATCAAACATGTGTTGGAAACGGAGGCAGAAGCACCAGCCGGACACCGTATGAGGCCTTGGCCTTCTCTTCTCCTCCGCCCCCGAAGGAGGAAGGAAGATTAGGCTAGGTGGCGAGCTACGTCGGGAGGAGCAACGCTTATCTCGGACGAGGGGTGCATGGATCGAGAAGGGACCGTCGACGAGACAACGACCCGTGCGAGGGGGTTGCCCCCATTGCCTTCCCCCCCGTAGCTCCGGCACGACATGAGTCGCATAGGAGCAAAGGTCAGGTAGGCCCGACTCGACAAGCACAAGCTGACCAACTCGGCTAATCAACACCCTCGCAACGGCTGAAGTAGCATGCCGCGTATCATGGTGAATAACGACATTTTATATTTCACACTTTTATGCTTAGCAGAGAAATGAAAACTATTTACGGGTGTGATTTTGATTGTGTTGTAAATGGCAATGGAGATGTTGGGATCAGTAATTCACGGTGTAATCCCCGACTGTAAGTCCCCTAGGGCGGAGGTAAAGGGATTGCCGAGAGACAACAACCGTTAACTCGGTATCGTTGTAAACATTTTCAATTTCAATTTCAATTTCAATGGCACCGGTTGAACGAAGTACACCGTGCTACGGCGTTACAAGATTTCATGGAGGCGCCCTATTTGCACGTGTTTGCCCGGACTGAGGCTTACAGTGACTTCATGCACGCTCATCCACAGCGCAATCATGAGTCATTGTAACTGCTTTAGTAATGGAGCCAAGATCACCGTGGAGGTTGGCCTCACGTAGTCACAACCAGCCTCACTCATATGTCAAGATGGGAAGGGCACGAGTGTGACGAGTATTGTCTTGTAGCAATATGTTACATGACATTGCACGTGTACTCGTTTCTAATTCGATCCGTACTTTTCCATCGGACGGACGTACAAACACGGCCACGCCGCCACTATAATTTAGCGACGGAACTGTGATGTATTGTATTACCAATACCTCCCGGTACGTACATGTACGCATAGTAAATGTAACTAGCTACATGACGAGTAAATCAAACTTTTTTACAGAAAGATGAGCCGGCGCGTCGCTCGTCTGTTGAGACCCTTAAGAGAGCCCTAGCGCTTGGCACGAGGACCATGCGAGAACATGTGCAAGCTAGCTAGGGTGGACATATTTTAGCCTATTGCAGTGGAGGGGGTGATAGAGCCATTTAACAAAGTCTTTGTTAAATATATTGTTCAACATGCAAGACATCTTCTTCCATCTCTCCATATGCAATTCCACGTGAAGCATCACAAGTAAGCAAGAACATCTTTGTATCAACAATTAGCTCACATAAGGCAAACTGCCACATCATTCTTGAAGCGGGGGCTACTAAGGGGTGGGACTTGCGGTTGGAGCTCCGCCGTATTCGGTCGGGAGTTTCTCGAGATCAACGTGGGGATGCGGTGTGGTTAGACATCATGGCTCCACACCGTCACCTTGCTGTTGATGTGACGGTCACAAGTGCTCGCAAAAGCACCAATGTTCCTTAGTTAGGTGCTCGCCTAACACTCCCGGGTAGTCTTGCATTGGGAACCCAGC
This sequence comes from Tetraselmis chui, assembly GCA_026401115.1. Taxonomy (NCBI): domain Eukaryota; kingdom Viridiplantae; phylum Chlorophyta; class Chlorodendrophyceae; order Chlorodendrales; family Chlorodendraceae; genus Tetraselmis; species Tetraselmis chui. The sequence continues at coordinate 44,600 of JAPMLY010000875.1, forward strand.
AAGGCGAACTCGATGTGGACCTCCCCACCTCCGCTTTACTTCGCACGCCGTCGGTTCAATCGGTCTATAACTCCTTTCATTTCGCTCTAGATGGGGCCAGTTAGCGCCTTTGGCGGTTGAGTTGGTTGATCGCGTGGCAATTTTGGTGGCAGTTCATCGCTTCCCTAGCATGGGTGCTGCGGGTTCTCGATCATTCCGTCATGACATTTATGTCCGCATGCAACATTTCGTTCGTCATCGATTTGCTTTTGTTCCCTTTCGACGGTTTTTGGGAGATGTGTTGCGAGAATTCATGCAACGTCTTTTTTCTGCACTTCATGGTACTTTGGGTTCCTATCTTCCCGATGCTTTACAAGAGGGCAGTGCCGACGATGCTGTGGCATGTCTCCCTATTCCTCGGGCTTACGCCTGTGGGGTTTTCCCCTCGTTTTTTCCTTTTTGATTGGTGGTTCCCACTGCTATGATTCGTCCCTGTCCTTGCTCATGTGGTTCTTCCCACGGCTACAATTTACCTTGCTGTTTGGATTTTCCCAGCGTACCCGGTACCTGTACCCGATGAAAAAAAATAAAATAGTAGCCAATACACACCGACAGTCATGAAAACATAATAAGGATTACTTGAATTAAAATTGCAGTACGCGTAATCCATGGATAGTAGTCCTAGCCAGGGCGTTCCTTAATTAAAGGCCGTTCCTTAAAGCGCCCACCCTAAATATATGCATAAGCGATCTAGTGCGCCAACCTAGTCGTTCGCGCCCAAATACTTGGACGTCTGGGACCGTGCGGTGGCTGGATCGTTTTGCTAGGGCAAGCGCGGAATTAGCCCCAAACGTACGCGTCCCACCCGCTTGGAGGTCTTTGCAACCACGCGTGGCCTCTCACCTTGTTAAAGCAGCGGTATGGGGTCGATTCGAGACATCATCGTCGGCATGTACTAATACGTGGAGTATTTATTCCCAGGCCTCATATGTTGGGAACCCATTGCCACAATACGGCACGGGCATTCCCGCGGGGGCCGTTGCAGGGTTACACATTATGATTCAATTACGTACGCGTGTATTTCCCACAGCCCGTCGTCTTGCCCGCATTCATGCCATGCCTGAACGTTTTCTCCATCATTGTCCTGCATGCGGCGGGGATGTTATTGAATCTATAGAACATATTTTGCTTGAATGCCCACGTTGGGAATGCCACCGTCGTAATTTTGGGGCGCTAGCCCCAGATTTTAATGGTTTTGTGCGTCGTTTCGCTACATCCCCCGAAGATATAAATGCCTTACTTTTAGGCGGTGTCCCCCCTTCCCTTCATGGCGCCACCCATTTTACAGGAAATGGGAGGTTTTTCGAGTTATGGCGCCAAGCCCTCCCTCATATTGCTTTCTTTGTAGTTCATGTATCGCACTCCCGAAATGTTTTGCTCCGTGAGATGGGCCTTGGTCCTTCTCGCATTTCTCGAATGGGTCGACGCCCGGACGGGTAGGGCAGACCTTTCTTGGTCAGTGCCGGGAATGCATTCATGTTTGTTTGCATGTCACTGGAAGGTTTTAGTTGGTGAAACTCCAACACTGGCCTCGTGTGGGGTTAGCGCAGTACGGTACGGTTCTCGTACAATGGTACTTAATGCACTCACACGAGCGTCGCCTACCCGGGAGTATGATCGATGTTGAGTTGAGGTTTGTTTCGAACTTCTGCTCTCAGTCATGCTTGCAAAACGCCGCCTGTAGAGGGTGCCGGTGCGGGTTCCCTGCCAGTCCCATATCCCGGGGGCGCAAAAAAAAAAAAAAAAAAAAAGTAGTCCTAGCCAAGGTACAGGTACCGTACCTGTACCTGTAGTCACCAGCTGCTATTTTGTCCTTTTCCCCCTGTCGAACCATCTCCGGGGCCAGCAGACCGGCGACCTTGACAGCTGTCGCATTGCAGAACGCGGCTATGGGGGACGACCCGATGCCAGTACCAACCTCGGCGCATGCGGTGATGGCTGCCACGGATGTGCTTGCCGTTTTATGCGATGTAGCGGCGTGCGTGGTGGTGACCCGGTTGGTGAAAGGGGTGGAGCGCCGGGGCGGCCTCGCGGCGGGGAGGCCCGAGGAAGAGGCAACGCGCCCGCAGGTAAACTACTGCCGCGGAATAACAAGACGCCGTGTGCTGCTCTTGTGTACTGGCAGCAAGAGGCGCGAGAGGGCTGGGCGATCAGAGACCGGCATACCGCTTGTCGTTAGTTGGTTTCAAAGGACGGATTAGGTTCGGAAGTATGGGTAGAACTCATGACTGGTCGCTCGAAAAGAGAGAAAGGGAGGCGGCGACCTGGGAGACTGCTTTCCAGGGGGCAACGGGGGCGAGTTATCTGTCAGTCGACACCTCGGCGACGCTGTTCACATCTGTAGACGGGAATGGTCGAGGCGGGTAAAGTAAGAGTCGTGCCGGGTTACTTTGACGTTTCGAACCTCGTATGCCCTATGGAGAGTCACCCCTTCCCTCGCCTCCTTCGGTATCTCTAGCTATGCTATGACACTCAATACGTTATTTTGCTTGTCCTTGGGCACTTGGCGCCTTTTGGCTCCCTCCCAAAGACTGTGAGCCGAGCAACCAAGCCGTTGGGAACAGTAAATGTGGGGTTTGAAGTTGTTTGGTGAAATGCTGGGGTTTGCTGAGTTGCAGCTTGCCTGGTGTCTTACGCCCCCTCTGCATCAGGAGGAGCTACATCATGGTGGTAGCACAGCCTACACAGAGGGGCTTCCGCTGGTGGCGCAGCTCTTGGCGCTGTGTGTGTGCCTGCTTGGTTTCAATGCGTTGATGGCGGACCCACAGCAGTTGCATACGGAGATGGCGGATTTGCTGCAAGCGTTGTGCTGGGTGTGTTGCCCGTTAAACTTGACACCTCATGCAGAGCATTTCTGTGCTCATAATACTTCCGCAGCACTACCATCACTCCACTGTTGGCCTGACCATCATTTCTGGTTGTTATGGACGCATGCAGGGCTTGCTGGTGCTAGTATCATTTCGCTCGTACAGATTCGACAGTATTGATGGGGAGGAACCTGCGCAGGAGGGCCCACTCATCACAGCATACTTCCATACGGACAGCCACATGGATAATGCCGCACCCCTTCCGCCGCTGCGGCCTTATCCGTTCATCCACTCGCCGTTACTCCTGTCAGTGTGGACTGCGCGCGCAGCCGTCGCCTGGGGCCGCGCGGCACCCAGCCTCCAGAACATCCATGGTACGGCCCGTGCCTGATTGCGAAGGCAGTATCCTCCTTGTCTACCTCAGCCAACCTTAACATTCAGAACAGTTGCATGTGCAATGCGCTACGAAAGTGACCCCCTATAACAATCCAATGCGATCTAGATGCGGTGAGGGTTTGATGATTGCGTGGAAAGCTGGTTGATGCATACTTATTTGATGGTCAACATTGGAACAAGGACAAAATAGTTCAAGTCTTCTGGGTCCCTTTTGCGAAATTAAGCCGACTTGTCTTTCGGTGACGCAGCTGGACGCACCTTGTTCGCAGCTGACTTCATTTGGATCGGGGCGGCATCCTGCCTCACGCTGCTGGTGCTAGTCGCTGTGTTTTTTAAGCATAACTGGAGAATCATTCTCAGGTGCGCTACATTATTCAGGCGGAAACCTCTGTATATCCTGCAACTACAGCTGCAGCACAGCTAGGATGGGTCGCGTTTGCGTGTCGTGGCTTAGCGGTTGCATTGCACTCAGGCGCCAGGAAGTGCGCAGAAGCGATGGAGAAACCCAGGACTCGAGAAGTGGGATATCCATACAGAGGGCTCCCTCGCTAGGGTCGTGGAGTTCTGCATCCTTCCTTCCAAGTAGGTTTAGGTTTAGGTTTAGTATCTCAGGTCGACGTGCTGCGCGTTGTTACAGTTGGGATCTGCCTAACCTGTGGACTCTTATGTGCCCCTCTTTAGGTGCCTATGCCCCAAACCAGCACAAATTGGAGGTCAGGCTTGATGACCCGAATTGTCCTCATCTCTGAGAACAGAGTAGTCTTATGGTCGGAGTTAGCCCGGTAGCAGCCTTGTGTAACCGCCCCCCGGTTATTTTGCGCAGGAGGGAAACTGTTTTTGCAGAATGGCGCTGGCATGGGTGACTCCGCTCATGGATCGGGCGGCCGCCTTCAACCTGCTGCCCTCTGATTTATTTCAGCTGCCTGATGACCTGCAACCACAGCACTGCGGGCGCAGGTGAGGTTGTTGGGACTCGTTCAGTCGCAGTTGAAGCAATGCAGCGCGTTTATAGTAAAGTGTATGGTGTTTTGTTTTGTACTGCTGTACCTGTAAGACTCTGGGAGCGCTGGATTGGCAACGGCAAACAAGCGAAGGAGGGGCAGTCCTTGAAGGTCACTGAATGGCAGCAGCGCACCCAACTGTTGCGCATATGTTTGGCTGAATATGGGCCACAACTGGCGTGGATGCTTCCGCTCAAGGTCCGTCTCCCAACAGCCTGATGTCAAAGCCAAGCTTTGAGCGCGCCCCTCTTTCTGCTGATGTAAATTGCCGAAATGTTTTTGAGATGAGTCCGAGCTTGTCTGAATGTCCACACTGTTCCGTCTATCTTTCGAGTTGAGTAACATTCGCAATCTTTGCTGCCGTCGGCTGCCTTCTCTTTACTGCATCAGATTCCTATAGATGCTCTCACCTTCGTTGCGCCGCTCCTACTCGAGCGCCTCATTCTTTGGCTTCTGCGGAAAGAACAGCACCCTGGGACGCCAGGTGCACCCCCTGTCCCTCCTGTTCAATTCCAGGCAAGGCAGCGCCATTGTTGCGTGGGCCTGTGTTCCACGAACTGTATACTGAGCTTCTCGGATCGATGTGCACAGCCACGCCTGGCTTCTTCTGGCCTGCCTTTATCCTTGTGGGGCAACTCAGTGGCACGTTTCTCCTGAAGGCCATGCTTGCCGTGAGCTTTGAGTACCGATCAGTGAGTTTAGTAAAACCTCCTCCCTTCCCCCTCTGTGCACGCACGAAACACACACACACACACATACACACACACACACACACACACACACACACTCACTCTCACACACACACACACACACACACACACACACACACACACACACACACACACACACACAGCGCATTGTAGCGTTATTTGACCACTTCACATTCCCCTCTCTTTCCTGCGATCAACTCAGGGCCGCATCCAGGAACAGGTCCGCACAGCACTTGTTTGCTGCATCCATCGGAAAACGATAGGGATGCGGCACGCATCATCGTTGGAACTGCAGACAGGTCCGGGCTCCCTCATCTGTAGCTAATCTGCTTATAGATACCTCCACTTGCTGGAATGACGCGGTCGTGTGTTGAATGCGAAACCTAACGTATTTTCTGTGTGTGCGCCGCAGGGGCCATTCACAGCCTGCTGGCATCGGATGCTGAGAATGCAGCAACCTTGTTTCGGCATTGTCATCACTTTTGGAGTGTTCCACTTCAGCTTGCTGTTGGTCTTGGCCTGATTTTCCATCTGGTGCGAGTCTACGCGTTCAGAAAGAAAGAAAATCCGGTCTGTAGTAATCAGCGAGTAGAGCGTAAATGTTAGTTATAGATGTTTCGGGTTACTGGCCAAGAAGTTCCTGCTGTCCGCATGGAGCTCTTGCCAGAATCCCGAATGAGCAATAGATGATCATTCTCATCAAAATAGTGAGTGCTCAGACAGCAAGACCATCACTGTAATTGCCTTGCAGGCGGGTCTCACTGCGCTGTGTAGCGCGTTTCTGATGCTCACGCTACTCGTTTGGGTTGGCTATTTCCTGCAATCCAGTGTGAAGGTATGTGATGCCCTCTCATTAGCACAGCGCCATCTTGCCCCTGCACTTGCAAATCCAGTTCTGTGACAATGTCTTCGCTGCAGAGAGCCACTACGGACCTGTTGCGGTTCCGAGAGCAACGCATGGCGCTCATTACTGAGGTCATCAGAAATATCCCGCACATCAAGGTGAGTGTCATTTACCCGTCTGTCCTAAAACCTCCACTTCTCTCAGTCGCAAGAGTTGGCTTGGTTGTCCGTGCTTTCGTGCCGTTTGCAGTGGGTGTTGAGGTAACGCGTCTATCCTGCCGAACTTTAGGTATTGGCTCTGGAAGACATTTTTCTTCGCTACATACGTCTCCCACGTCAGGCAGAGATGTGGCACTTGGGAGTGCAGCAGTATTTTTGTGCGGGCAGCATGTTTATTCGCAATGCCGGGAGCATGACACTGGCTGCCTTAACCTTCGGTGGGCCCCACAGCCAGCCCCACCCTGACCTGATACACTTCTTATGATGGACTCCTCTCACACCATTTGAGAGCATGTGGTGTTGCGGGGTCAGCTGGTGCAGTGTGGGCAGCCTGAAGCTGCTTGTCATCTGCGTTGTGCATGGGCCGGGCTTGTTTTATGATGCGACGCCTTTCTGTTTCTTTTCTGTGCATCCATTCGGGTGAGCAGGCTTGTACAGTTTGCAGGGTGGACCAATGCGCGCGGAGGTGGTGTTCACAGTGCTGTCGCTTCTCAGCATCCTCATCTCCATCACTCTCAAGCTACCGGGGATTATGAAAGACAGCATGGAGGCAGTGGACGCGCTGCATCGCATCTCTGCCTATCTATCCATTTCAGACAAGGATGCCCAGGCGCCGTATCTCCTCACCGTGGAGGCCGTCACTCCGGGCAACGATGGTGGAGCTGCCGTAAATCTCTCTTTGTCTCAGCAAAGCCACCACCAGGTTCGCTCGGCCCTCCGTTCAACTTGGAACAGCGTTTGGATCTGCTAAGGTTCATCGTTTCTTGTCTATTGGAACTGTAAGTCTCTAATGTACGCTCTTGGGGGTGGCGTAGAGCGCATCCTTCGGCGAAATGGACTTGTCCGTGCCGCTCCTGATCGATGAACCAGCGGCTACGGGTGGTGGCGGCCGTCACCGGAGGAGCCAGTCGGATCTTTTCAAGGTTGAACGTTAAGACGTCCCACTTCATATACGTTGACTGGACAACGTTGTTGTGTTTCTCCCTCCCCCCCCATGTGGCCAGCTGCTCAATGTGACTTGTGTGTGTTCACAGGATGCCAAGCCCAGCAACGCAGTAGATAGGATGGCTATAAAGCTGGTAAATGCTACCTTCAAGCATGGACCTCAGGTGAGTACTGCCTATCCCCATATGTTGTCTTCCTTTCTTCCTTGCCACTAGAGCTCGTCATAATGGCTGCCTGTATGGGGTGTGTGAATGCGGTTGAAAGGGGTTGGAAAGCAGCGAGGAGCGACCACCTCTGCTACAGAACATTCATCTGCACATGGCAGCTGGTCTGTTCCACTGTGTCATTGGGCCACCCACTGAAGAGCGGAGCTTATTGCTAGAGTCTATTTGTGGCGAGCTGGAGTGCGTCAGTGGCAGCGCGACAGTGAGGGGGCGGGTGGCATATGCCCCATCCCGCCCATGGATCTTCAACGGAAGCTTCCGTAGCAACGTTTTGTTTGGGCAAGCTTACAATGCCAATCGCTATAAGCAGGTGAAGGCTCAGCAGCCTATGTAGCTTCCAAGTGCCAAATTATGTTCTAGTGGCTCGGCTGACCTCCGTTTCACTGTGCTCCTTTCTTAGGTGATGGAGGCCTGTAGGTTGGATTCCGAGATTCGTTTGTTGCCCCAGGTAGGTGCTCCCGCTGGACTCAATGAACTCTCATTGCAGCCTGCCAATGACCCTGTCATCGCACTGTGCACACGGCATGGCCACGATTGTTTTCTTGAGCCCAGCACAGTGCGCAGTACTGTTTCCTGAAGCGCTACTCTCGAATTTATCTGGTCGCAGGGTGACTTGACGTTGATCGGGGAGTGTGGGACAGCTTTGTCCGCTGCACTTCAAGCGCGGCTTTCCCTTGCGAGGGCAGTGTACAGGGAGGCGGACATATATCTGGTCGATGACATTCTCTGCGAGCTGGACGCCGCTATGGTTGGGAAGTTGGTGGAAGATGTGTTTCTGGGGGATTTGTTGAAGAGCAAGACGCGGGTGCTTGTGAGCAATCAGCTGCCGGCCGTAAAGGCGGCCGACCTGCTGGTCTTGCTGGAGGAGGGAACAATCCACCAGGGCGGTGGGTGGTCTCAGGTATTCCATGAAGAGGCATGTCCAGAGGACCACACGGCGGGTCTCATTCCAATCGCAGTCCAGCGGGTAAGTTGCCAAAGTGAACGATGCCGCATTGCTGTGCTCCAACCCTCTCAACCTCTGCACTTTGATTGCCGTGCCAGTTACATTTCGATGGAAGTTGACTTTTCATGCTATCCTGTTTTGTCGACAGATAAATGATGAACGCCTCAAAAGGGGCGAGCTGTCTGTGCAGGACTTGGTGACGTTGGGTGGCTCGAGTAAGTGCTAATGTGTGCTATGCATGTTTTGCCAGAACCCACGTTAATCAGCACTCGTAAGCATGTGGTCTAGCTGGGGCAATGTGGGATTGCTCTATTGGGTGCGCTTACTGAATAGGAGTGTCCACTACGGCGTGATGTTGCAGGCAGCAACGAAGCGGAAGACGGGGATCATGACGACGTTGAGGGATCGGGCTCGTCTCATTCCATGCAGTCCCTCTTTGGCGTTGGTTCTGCTGGGTCGCCCGGCAAAAGAAAGAGCCGGTGCGCATACATCATCCATGTCCTGTTGTGAACCCCGCTGGCACACGGCTGCGTTGCCTTTTCGTGCTGCTTGTTTGCCCTCCCTGCAACACAACCCTAGTTCCAGCGTTTCCGCCTTTGAATTTCTTTTGTCACCCTGATATCATGCAGGTTCTCGGTGGATGGTGCCAGTGGGGTCTCCCAGGAAGCGACGACTGCGTCTGGACATGGTCCACCGCAGACAACCATCAGCGAAGCGGGCACAAGCACAGGGACCCAGGCGAAAGCGATTGAGCGAAGCTCTTCCAAGGCAGCTGAGTTTCTGAATGCCCTGGCAGCGGCAGAGAATGCCGCGTCTGAGACGGAGGCCAACACGCTGGATCGCTCAGCGCCCCGTGCGCTCACTCCGGTCACTGTGGACTCGGATGTGACAGGTGGGCACCGCATCTGCAGCTCATTCAAGATGGAATTTGTGTCTCAGGCCGTTCCTAATTTTCCCTCGTTGTCAGCTACGATGCTCTCACCCTTACTGAACTGGCGTCCTGCCCCTCCTGTGTCACCCGGTTTTCCTTCTGCATCGATGCGCGATGAACAGGCTCACTCAGTGTCGAGGATGAACCGCCAGTGCGCGCCTTTTTATTCTTTATTTTCAATTTCTTTACGCCTGTGTTCCCTTCGTTCTTTCTATCGCTATCCTCAGCGGCGGACACTCTAACACCTAGCCGTCCCTTTGCTTTCCCGCAACAGGCAGCTGTCCAGGCCCGGACTTACATGAGCTACATGTTGGCGGCTGGTTGGGGTTGGATGCTGGTATCCGTTGTGAACCTGATCCTCATGCAGGCCATGCGGAACGGGGTGGACCTGTGGCTGGCGCAGTGGGTTACAGATTACCACAGCAACAGCACCGCAGCTCTGTTGGGCCCGCCCTTAGCTGCCTCTCCGCCAACTCCAACCACGGGTACTCAATCACCAGCCGTTGCAGCCATCGAGGCGGCGCTGCTGGATGTTGCCAAGCCTACAACCCCCAATGACATATTTTTCGTGCGGATACTTTGTCTGCTGGCTATGCTTGGGGTCCTGTTCACTGGCGGCCGAGAGTTGGGGTCGGCTCTGGCTGGTCTGCGCGCATCACGACGTCTGCATGAAGTGCTACTGCGGACCATCCTCACCCTCCCTCTGTCCTTCTTCAGCCCCAGGCACGTCCGCCAGGCACTCAACAGTTTTTCCCGCGATGTGGCCTCCTTCAGCTCCAGTCTCCCCTGTGTCACCAATGTACTCATGGAGAGGTCTGCGTCTTTTTTGGGACTCGCGATTGTGCTGGGGTTGGGACAGCCGTGGCACTTCGTTGCGCTGCTTCCCGGTGCCATCATCATCGGTGGCCTGCGGAGATACTACACCTCCTCTTGCATCGAGCTCTCACGCGTGGAGGTGCTCACTCGCGGCCCTGTCGTCATTGCCTGCATTGAGTCTGTCCCTGGCGGTGCCACCATGCGAGCTCATGGCGTGCAGTCCTGGTTCCAGTCCCGGCAGCACACTGTGGTGAAGGACCACGTGAAGTCAAAGATGGCACTGCTGGCTGCCAGGGAGTGGCTGAGCTTTCGTGTGCAGATCTTCTCGGCGCTGCTGGTGGGCGCGATCGGATGCCTTACTGTGGCTGATGCTGCCAGGGTATTGCCAATCTTTTATCACCGTCACATGTCAATCGGGGTTGTTGGCCTCAGCCTCTGCTATACCCTGTCTTTGGTCGATATCCTTGGCAGTTGTCTGACGGCATCCGCAGACACAGAAAAACATATGGTAAGGCCGCCGATGCCCAGCCATACTGAGTGAAGCTTTGTGTGTGTGTGACTGTGTCTGTGTCTGTGTGGTTGTACGTGTGCTTGTGTATATGCGTGTGCGTGTGCGTGTGTATGTCCATCTATCTATCGCTGTCTTTCGGTCTATATGTCGATTTTTGTGGTGAAGTGAAGATGAGCCGTCATACGAGGTGGCTAATTTATCTGGTGACACGCGGTCAAACTGAAATGATCTTCGTATCGCAGGCCTCAGTGGAGCGCGTGCTCCTTGTGTCGGACCGCGTGACCGAACCAGAGGCAGACCGGGAGCGAATCGTGAACACGTACATGCGGGGCAGGCGGGCTAGCAAGTGCGCACCCGGTTTTATTTCGTCGCCGTCGAGCTCTGTATCTGTATCTGTTCTCTTTTTTATTTATAATCGTGGCATTCAGTGGTAGAACTTTTACCCCCCAACCGTTGACCCTTGAAACTTGCGCCTCTGAACCTTTTTCTTCCAGCCCTAGGGTTGCAATGGCCATTGCTGCACGGCGCGACCGAAACTGGCCTCATTGTGGAGAGATTCTCTTTGAAAATGTCACGCTGCACTACGAGAACTCGTTCACCCCGGCCCTCGATCGCCTTACCCTCAGCGTACCTGCCGGAACGAAGGTTGATACGCCTTGTCCACAGTGTCTGTCCCTCCCCAGAAACTCGGCTCCCGAGGCTTAAAGCTCCATTTGGTTGATAGTATATCTGCGGATGTGCCATATGCAGGTGGGCGTGGTCGGGCGTACCGGCTCCGGCAAAAGCAGCCTCCTTGGCGCCCTCCTTCGCTTGTGGCAGCTAACCGATGGGGCTATCTACATCGACAGTGTTGACATCTCTCAGGTGACATTGCCTGGGGCTCGGGCATGCATGGCACACTGTCTGTCTTTGCTCACGTTTATGGCGTGAGCTCCAACTCCTGCCACTTCCATCAGCTCCAACTTACCGTGCGTCAGTTCATTGAGCTCTCCATTTCCCCACTGCAGATACCTGTGAGGAGGCTCCGTCGCGTCTGCAATGTCGTCCCTCAGCAACCTTTCCTCTTCCGAGGCAGCCTGCGCGAGAATCTGGACCCCTACCGCCGTTTCAAGGATGAGCAAATCAAGGCGATGCTGCAGGTGCGGGCCATATCCATGATGGGAGTGTTTATGTCGAGGTCACTACGTACTTTACTCAGTGATTGTTGTGAAACGCGCAGACAACTCACCTTTGGGATACGCTGCGCGACGAGGTGGCGCCACAGACGACACTAACGTCCAACATGTTCTCTGGTGCGACCCGCCTCTTCTGCAGACGCCCTAGTCTTGCTCACTGCTTACGGCCCGGAGCGAACCGGCTATGTAACTCTTGCCGGTGATGATGATTATGCTGATGGTCTGACACTGTGCTATTGCTGTGCTTGCTTGTGGGAAATGACAGCTCCAAGCACATCCAGTCAACCACAGAGCCGCCACAGCAAGGAGCTCCGCAGACAGGCGGTGTCGGACGAAGATAGGGAGGTGTTGGCGAAGCCAGTAGGTACGGTGCCGAAAAGTATGTTTTTTTTTTTGGGGGGGGGGGGGGGGGGGGGGTCCGAACAGCAATGACTGTCGAAAGGAAGCGCAGCTATGGTTTTATGTGAAAAAGTGTTGGCCGCTGTGCTCGTAGTCCATGGTGCGGGTGGAAGGTCTGGCTGAGTGACGTGAAATTCAGGGGAAAGGCGGCACATAGACAGTCAGGTCTTCATTTTCAGGGTAGTGATGGTGGTATATTGACTGGTACTAGGGGTAGAGTGTTCTATCTGGGCTGCGCACTGCCTCGTGTTGAGCCCTGTTTTGACGGCGTGGTGCAGGTGGAGGGGCGGATGGGCTCGTGCTGACGACTGCGCAGGCGCAGCTGGTGTGTTTGGTGCGCATTCTGCTGTGCGCGCCGCGCATTGTGTGCCTGGACGAGGCCACCGCTGCGGTGGACCCCTACACCTCCTCCATCATGCAGAAGGCGGTCCACCACCACCTCGCGCACAGCACCTGCCTGCAGGTGGCGCGCCGTCTGGACGACATCATGAGCTGCTCCTCTGTCGTGGTCATGGGTGCGGGCCGGGTGGTGGAGCGAGGGAACCCTGAAGTGCTGCTGCGCAACCCCAACTCCCATTTTGCCGCTCTCTATGACGCGCACGTGAAGTCGCAGCGTGAGTTGGCTGAGAAGGACCTCGTGTTCCATCCCAACTGAGATGGACCAAGAGTGTCGTAGCTTGCAATAATTTATGAAGACAGTTTTGAAATGCGGACACTACCTGACCGGTATGTAAAGTCACCACAGCATGACCACTTGACCTGCTGCGGTTGCATTATGGGCGGCGGAGCTGCCACATGGAACGTGCATGGGCAGGAGGCCGAGCAGACTGATATCTCGATATTGAAACATGTTAATTCCGTGATTTTCCCTGCGCTGTTATACACTCCTCCACAAAAGTCCGGACATGCATTATGTTAAGCATAAGCTAGTCAAGAACACGCTCCCCTCTCACCACGTCAAGCACGACGATACCCGAGTACCACCCTATTGTAGGAGAGCCGAGAAGCAAGTAGTAAGCCGCCATCCGGGGTGGTTAGACCTCAGCTTAAAGCGGGTGTTGTCGGTGGAGTTTGTAGAATTAAGCCCATAAACTCCCGAGAAATTGTCTGAACTACACACGTCATTCTGAGCGCCACGCTTGGGCATTGCTCAAGCGCTCATACCAAGCTGCATACTTCTCTGTGTTCCACATAACCGTATTTTTGGGGGGTTTTTGGAGGGGGTTTGGAGGCGTGGGTGCCGTGTTCAATGCGCGAGGTTTGGTTTGCGGGTGTGTGAATAGAGCACGGAAGTTCACGCCGCTGGCACGGGTGATTTTTTGGAAAGCAGGCGAGCAAAAACGCACATGACGCAGGTTTGGATACACACTGCACGCTGTAAACATGCGAGGGCGATTGGCTTAGGGGAGGGGCGAGGTACAACTTGGCCGTTAGGGACGCATCACGTTGATGGTGGTGTTTGGAATGCTTGGGTATGTGCTTGTGCCAACCACACCCGCCCCACGCGTGGCACGCGTCGGGAATTGGGCTCGGAGGTCAATAGGAATGAAGAATTGGTAAACATATATCGACAAACCCCGCACAAATCGCCTCAGGAGGTGAGCCGACTTCGATGGGTGTTGCTTGGCACTGCGGCTCTGCGGTGCCGGAATAGTTTGTAAATTAAAATAATTCATAACAAATCGATTTGTGGGAGTTTGAACTCCGGAGTGGGTGCGTTCGACGCGCATTGAAAAGACGCGTCCAACGGTACATTGTATAAAAAGGTTGGACCATATCTCAGGAAGTTATGATCGCTTGAACATTGTTGCCGAAAGCGGCTTGCCCTTGGGTTGTGCGCATATCGGTGGTAAGTCTACATACGCGATTTCTTGCGTTTCCCCCACAGCGGCCTGCCCAACACCTCCTCCCTCCGTCGCCTATGCATAATATTTGCGCGACCGTCGCATCAGCGTTCATATTGCGGCGTTGTGCGCCCGTTACTCTTTTCGTCTACCAAGCACGGCGACTGTTTGAAAGAGCGTGCCGCACGGGTGCGGGCGCGATAACCCCAAGTACACATGCCCGGCAGTGTTCGAACTCGCCCCTCGCAGTTGTCGGTGCATTCCATTTTGCGCGCAAAAGCATTGCCTGGGATTTCAGGATATTTGTCAATAAAATCGACGCATGATTGCATTTTCTACTTGCGCAGGTGCGAAATCTTGTCCGGACTTTTGTGGAGGAGTGTATACTGTTTGCGGCAGAGCCTCGAGCATGGTTTAGTAATTGCACAAATCCTGCAAGGTCTGAGGAATCGAAGCCTCGCATCGGGATGCTTCATCGTCTGGTACTTGTTTCTCAGACGAGGCTGTGCCGTGTAGACATCGTCGCAGTAAGACCAAAGAAAAAATCCCGCGAACATAAATCGTAAGCACAGTCTTTCATGGGGCTATACACCAGCGGTGTCTCGGCTGGGCATGCGCATCGTCAATTTAATTTCCTTTAGTAAGGCATGATCATCCTGGTCTCTCGCACCAATCTCGACCCCACACTAGCACACGTTGGTAAGAAACTCACACTTCCATTCGATGGGACATACGAGCCACTATGGCTGCCGGCCAGTAGCCACTTACCAATCCCTGACTATATATATCCGCAAAGCTCGTGCAAGGTAGCTCACCTGGCGGGTTTCAAAACCATGCGTCGTCAAGAGCACCAGGCCCCCGATGCCAAAGACCTGCGAGAATGCAACCGTCGTCGACCCGGCTCCATGCAAAATCTCTTCTTAATTGCTCGACAATGGATGAACATACGAGCATCATGAATAAGTAATCTGGTTTTGCCACGAGTAAATAATTCCAACTTCGCCGCTGTAGGTCTCTTCACTGAGTTTTGCACGTCAGAAATGTGAGGAACTCTAGCTACATAGGAGGAGAGCAGTCTTTACGATTCTTGTGAAGTGCAGAAGTTGGCGATTGCCAGTGGGTGGCCCTCGCGGGTAGGTGTGGGGCTGCGGCAGTAGTATATCATTTTCTGTATAGGTTACGATTGTACCCTTGGGGAGGGGGGGGGGGCAAACTTATTATTCGGACATCTTAGTTGGCTCACCACACCGCGACTAAAAAACATGGGAGCCTGCCATTTAATCATTTCAAATGAGAAAGGAAATGCTTCTAAAAGGTATGAATAATAGCACATCCGTGGTCTTTTTTATTAGAGGGATTTGGTTGGGGGCATTGGAATAATATGATGGTCATAATATGCGTCATACTAATGCTTTGGAAAGGGTGTTGCGAGCGACGATCGCGTAATAATCATACATACCACCACTACGGCTGGAAAAGTAAATGCGCGCCCATTCTTACAATTTTCTGCACATCATGCGACATCGACACATACCATCCAATCACATCGGAACCTATCTCCTTTATAATATCTTCGTATTATTATTAAGAAAGGGGCTTGCATATCGATGGCTCTGCCGACGCCTTTCCCCTCCCTACCATCACGTCAAAATGAAACACCGCGAATGGCTTCATGGTTCCAATATTTTTCGATTATTATTATAGGGTTTGAATACTCCGCACATGATAACTCCCAATTGTTTCCTATTTATTTGCACTTCATGTCATGCATCAAAAAAGTAAGGGGTACTAGCTAGTCTCTTGCGCTTGCCGGATGAGGGTGTGCTCGCAAGCCCGTCGGCACTCACCCCCGCCTCCTCGTGTTGGGCGCTAGTAACCCCATAGCGGGGTCATGACACGGTTGGGGCTAGGGGGGGTGCGCCGACAATTGGGATCCGCGCCATCAACATCTGTCAGAAAAGCAATGCACGGAGGGAATTTAAAAATAATGTTTCATCGCTACCCCATCGTTCCTCGAGGTGAAGGGGGGCCTACTCGACGAGGAGGAACGTCACGACGGGAGGAGCTACAACGACCTCGGGGCGGGGCTTACGGGATGCGACGGCGGGATGAACAAACGACGAGGTGAGGCGGATTTTTTCGCTAACTTTACCCCTCGTATCTCCGGTAAAATCGAAGTCACGCGGCAACTAGATTAGGCTGACCCATCGCCTCTCTCGAAAACCCCGTGTCGGTGGGAGTGGCCGTACGTCGAGAAGGTCCAGCAACATCTTTAATTGTACGACACTATTGACAAGTTAATATATCTTTATTTATACATTTTACATAGATACGAAATAATCATGTTGTTATTTGCTGTGGCAATTTCTACGGTTGCTTTTACTCCCGAGATACGTCGGCACTCATGAATAGGTGCGTCGATAGGTGTGCCTGGTCGAAGAGTACCCGGCCCAACCGTTTCTCCTACGCGTCATAGATGCCATATTACTTCATGGCCCTTATACAACAATGTAGTGCCTCCTTTTGCCGTGCTTTGGATAACGTGATCCTCTGGTCACTCTTGCTCTTTTGTTACCCGTCCCTTTCTCCCTTTCCGAGTGTCCGTGCTCATGTTGTTATTCTTGTAATCAAGTCATACCGTAGTACAACAATCGGTAAAGTTTGCCGATATTCTTGTGAAGCATTTGCATTTACATTAACTTATGGTCTGTTCCTTACCCCGCCCTCCAAAGACATAATAATACATGCGTCCATTGGCCAAAGTAGAGATCAGTTCTATTTCGTATTAAATTCTTGCCTCGCGCTTTCTTTTTGAAATAGCACGAGAAAAGAAATCAAATCATAAAAACATTTGACAAGAAGACCCCCTCCGTCTCATAATATTTTGGGAACCCATTGCCACAATACGGCACGGGCATTCCCGCGGGGGCCGTTGCAGGGTTACACATTAATATGATTCAATTTCGTACGCGTGTATTCCCCCCAGCCCGTCATCTCGCCCGCATTCATGCCATGCCTGAACGTTTTCTCCATCATTGTCATGTATGCGGCGGGGATGTGCCTGGATCTATAAAACATATTTTGCTTGAATGCCCACGTTGGGAAGGCCACCGTCGTAATTTTGGAACGCTAGCCCTAGAGTTTAATGGTTGTGTGCGTCGGTTCGCTACCTCCCCCGAAGATATAAATGCCTTACTTTTAGGCGGTGTCCCCCCTTCCCTTCACGGCGCCATTCATTTTACATGAAATAGGAGGTTTTTCCAGTTATGGCGCCAAGCCCTCCCTCGTATTGCTTTCTTTGTAGTTCATGTATCGCACTCCCGAAATGTTTTGCTCCGTGATATGGACCTTGGTCCTTCTCGCATTACTCGAATGGGGCAACGCCCAGACGGGTAGGGCAGACCTTTCTTGGTCAGTGCCGGGAATGCATTCATGTTTGTTTGCATGTCATTGGAATAAGGTTTTAGTTGGTGAAACTCCTACACTGGCCTCGTGTGGGGTTAGCGCAGTACTGTACGGTTA
Organism: Tetraselmis chui; assembly: GCA_026401115.1. NCBI lineage: Eukaryota > Viridiplantae > Chlorophyta > Chlorodendrophyceae > Chlorodendrales > Chlorodendraceae > Tetraselmis > Tetraselmis chui. Next base: position 61,928 of record JAPMLY010000875.1, read on the forward strand.
TCGTACAATGGTACGTAATGCACTCACACGAGCGTCGCCTACCTGTACCCCTACCCGGGAGCATCATCGATGGTGAGTTTGAGGTTTGTTTTAACTTCTGCTCTAGTCATACTTGTAAAACGCCGCATGTAAGGTGCCGGTTACCTGCCAGTCCCATATACATGTACCGGGGACGCCAAAAAAAAAAAAAAAAAAAAAAACCCTCCGTCTCCTTAAATCAATAAATATCGCGTCCGCCGCGCAGCATACATCAATAATGACGTTTACCCTAGGGCACTTTTTGCCAAAGATGTCAGCTTGCTTACAATTTGGCCAAAGGATACCCACAGACAGGGCTTGGGGGTCGATTAGCGCAGGATTTATAGGGATGGGTGGGTGGGTTCGCGCGAAGCCTAGATTGGCTGAGCGCGAAAGCAGAGAGTGCCTAGGCTCGTGGCTAGCTACGGCTTATAAGGCACGGGCTAGCTAGAGCTTACCGTTGGGGAAGTCGTTGGTCGTTGGCTGCGTCTAACTGCTCGGGCAAGGTGGTTGCCCTGCGGGTGAGACGCGCCGATATTAACGGTAACAGTAACCGCTAGAGTTACTGTCCCGTACACATGGAAATGGATATGCAAACCTCTAGATTCAAATCAATCTGACCATTTACCCTAGGGCACGTTTTGCCAGTAACCTAAAGCCAAAGGCTTGCACAGCCAAAATTAGTGTTGCGGGGGGGACGGAGTGAGCCAGCCGAAGAACCGCCAAGCAGCAGGTGTTGGGGTCATGGTTGGGTCAATATATTTGCCTTCGGTCACGGAGCTGTTTTTGGCCCAGCCACCCATATATTTGATTACGGGGAGGGGCGCGCCGATGCAGCTGGCAGCGGACGCCGCGCCTTTCCGTAGGCTGTGCGATGTCCATTTAAAGCCGGCGGGCGCGGACGAGTTGACCGTGAGGAGGGCGAGGGAGAGCCATGCGGAGATGGTGGACGCGGCACCCCATTCGGCGGACGTTTCTGAAGGTGAGAAACTCCAGAAAGCGAGCGGGGGGGCCTGTTGTAGAATTTAGTGCAGAATGTGGCGCGGTGTTCTGTGTAGTAGTCGAGCAGGTCTGCTAGGACGAGGTTGGCGGCGACCGGGATAGCGATAACCTGTTTTTCGCTGGCGTCGCGGCGCTGGTCGCCTTTAGATTTCCTTACGAACAGACAGATTTGCTGAGAAGGTCTGTCGACGATGAGGTCGCCGGTCTGGCAGCGGGCGCCAGTTTCTGCTCGGCAGAAAAAGGTGTAATTGACGCACACAGCGAGGCAAGCTCTGAAACGTTGCAGTTGGGGGAGCGCAGCAGGTGTCCACGGTAGGGTGAGGCGTAGGGTGTCGGCGGCCAGTAGGATGCTGAGGGCGACGGGCGCGGGAAGAGGGAGGCGCGTGGTGGCGGGGATTAGGCGGTGTTGCAGCATTTCGAGGCCACGTCTGGCGTCCGCCAGGAGGTCGCCCACAGCAATAGGCTGGCGCTGGTGGTCTCGAAAGAACTTGTTGACTGCAGAGAAGTAGGGTTGCAGGGAGCTAGCGGCGACCGTGCCGAGCAGGGCTAACCACGCGGTGTAGCGTACCATGGTAGCGGGAGTGGCCTGTAGGGGGGCGATATTTTCCTGTGTACAGAAAATAAAAAAATTGCCGCAGTGCGCTGTCGTAGCTCGAGTACGTCGAGGGCGCTAGAGAGTTGCTGAGTAAAGCGACCGCTGTAACCCCCAGCTTGTCAGTTCCTAGGAGGTCTTGGAAAGTTTCAGCCAGATCGGCGGACCAGGGCGCCGGTGCTGCTTCGAGGCGTAAGCCGTAGCGGGGCGGTCATGTACGCAGAGGCGGCACGCGCTGTACATGGGTGTTTAATTGTTGCGGGCGAAGCGCCCGTCCAATCGCTCCGCGCCGGGTGTAGAGCCACGAAGGGGTTAGAGATGAAAGGCCACGATGCTCCACGCGGGAGGCCCGACCCCCTCGGGCTTGCCGCGCCTGCCGGGAAAGAATAGGTCGCGCGCCGCTGGGAAGTGTAGCGTTTCGGTGGCCAAGCGAGCGAATGCGTGGTACCACGGTTTGTTGGGCCAAAAGGGCGCGATGACAGTGGCCGAGGCTCGAGCTTGGGCGAGTTTGGCGGCTAGGGCAGGGAGGGCAGACCAGGGAGGGTTGCAGTAGTTGTTTTCTCGGCGCCATGCGTCGTCGGAGAGGCGGAGGCTGTCGACGTCCTCGCATAGGGGGTCCCGCCAACGGGCGTTGAAGCGGGGCAGTTGCGCGTTGAGCATAGACGCGAAACGGTCGATTGTGTGAGGCCCCCACCGGCGTTGAAGGTGGGCGAAAACATGGGGGTTGAGCTGCCAGTCCTCGCAATCCAACTCGCGGCTTAGCGCGTCGGTCCATATGTTGGCCGCTGAGCGGATGTAGCGCGGCCGGATGTTGATGTCGTTGCTGTCGAGGAGGTACCATAGGCGTCGGAGTTCGGCCATCATGGCGGGCGAGCGTGAGGTGAGTTTGGTGAGGGCGGCGACCACAGCCGTGTTGGCTTCGTGTAGGAGGACTTGCCGGCCTCGGAGTTGTGGTAGGAAAGATTCCACCGCGTGTCGCACCGCTCGAAGTTCCTTCCACGTAATGTGTTGATGGCGGTCGGTAGCGCTCCAAAAGCCACGGGCTTGATAGTTGGAGTCCTCGTTTAGAACGGCACCCCAACCGTAGTCGCTCGAGTCGGCGTGGAGGTAGGCGGTCTCGATTGGCTTGTAGATGGACCGGCCGTTGTGTTGAGTGGGGACCGTGCGCCACCACTCGAGGTCTCGGCGTAGTAGGTGGGTGAGGCGGACGCGTCCGCCCCACCCAACCCGTGTGGCTAACACGTTGTGGAGTTCGCGCAAAAAGAAGCGCGCGGGGGCGATTGCGAGGTAGAGGAACTGTGCCTTTCCGGCGAAAGCCGCAAGTTGGCGTGTAGGCAGCCATCGGGCGTCGGACGCGGCTCGGCCGAGTAGGGATGAGGCGTGTTGCGCGAGCTGGTGGAGTTTTGCGGGCGGGGCGCGAAACATGCCGTGATGGAGGTCCACCGTTAATCCCAAATGGTCGCCCACTTGAGTAGGTGTCCAAACGCCTTTCTTGGGGTTGCGTTCGAGGCCGAGGCTGTCGAGTAGGGCTTGGAATCGCTGTCGCAGTAGGAGGGCGTCCGTGTAGGAGTCGGCGAGAAAAAGGAAGTCGTCCATGTAGGGGAGTAGTCGGGTCCCACGCCATCGCGCGTTTCTCAGGAAGCGCTTGGTAGGGCGGCGACTGCGGGGAAGCGTAGCCGTTGACACCGGAGGCGGGGGGCGACGTAGGTGGTTTGTGAACACCTGAGTGAGCTTGCAAAAGTAGTAAGCCGATCCCGACCAGCCCATGGGAAGGCATGCTAGGCGCCATAGCGTGCCGCGGTAGTTGACCGTGAAGAAGTCTCGGTCTTCCTCCCGGATGCCAAGGGTGTAGTACCCGTCGGCGAGGTCGAGGGAGACGAAGTAGTCGCCCGGACGCGAGAGGTGACGTAGGTGCTTGAGCGTCTCGCACGTCATGGTGAAGGTCGAGCAATAACGGTTGAGTTCTCGAAGGTCGATAATCAAACGCCATTGGTTGCATCCGGGTTTTGGAACTAAAAACATCCGGGAAACGTAGCGAGGGTTGTCTGCTCGCTCCCAAGCACCGCAAGCCTCGAAACGGGGGAGCTCCGAGTTTCGAAACTCGAGTTGGGCCGGTGTCGCGTCTAGCATTGAGATGCCGTGGTTGAAGGGCTTGGGGCGTAGGCCGTGTTTGAACTTCACGCGGACGCCATGGCGGATCCAGTTTAGGACTTGGCCGCTCGCGCCGATGCGCTCCCACTCCCGCCATCTTCGACGCACGCGGTGGCGCATGTAGGAAGACGTCGGGGAGCAGGAATCGGCGCGGCGGGCCACACCGTCATTTCTTGGCCGAGGGATTAGCCGGGTCGGTCGGCTTGAGTGGCGGGGTAGCGCGGGCTGCTGCTGCTGCTGCTGGAGCGGCTTTGCGTTTGTCGGCGGCGGCCTTGCGGGTTCGCGCATCGGGGCCGGGAGGCCTGTCCGGTGTGACTTTTGCGAAGGCAGCTCCGGCGGCGGCCTTGCTGGCGGCGTGTAGGCTGACTTCCAGCGTGCGGTCGACGAACGCTTGGCGAAGCGCATCCAATGTGCCGGAGACCGCGGTAGGGCGCGGTCGGCAGAAGCGCTCGTGGGCCAGTTCGGCAAAGACGCGGTCCGCATCCGTGCTCGTTTGTCAGCCCTTGGTGAGGCGGAGGAAGCCCAATCTAGTACGGGCGGCCTCCTCCGTCGCTGTGTGGGTGCGATGACCCGCTCGGATGAGGGCAATCGCTGCCGCCTGCTCTGTCGGTAAAGGTGGGCCTTGCGACAGCGTGTCCAAAGCCTCGCCAATTGCCGCGTTGGCGCAGCTGTCGAAGAAGGCATAGCACCCGATGTGTAGGTACTCGTCGTAGGCCGCTTGGGTGCGTTTGTCGCTTAGAGCGCGGGCGGTGTCGTCCGTGAGAGTCCACAGACGCGGCTCCTCGACGTCTCGAGGGGGACGTTCGAGGCCGGCTGGGATGACTTCGCCGTAGTAGGTCGACGAAATCGGCCGCGGAGGGGTCGGGTTCGTCTTCGAGCAGGTCGATAGGTGGCTCGGGGGCCTTTTTACCACCCTCCGTCGCTGTGGTCGCGTCGGGGGGAATGGACTGCTGTTGATCAGTAGTAGCAGGTGTGGCTGTCGTCTGCTGGAGCTGGGCAAGTAAGGCAGCGTTAGCCGCCAAAAACTGCTTAGTAATCCGTTGTTCCGATGCCAACACTGCCGTACGAATCTGTTCGGTTGTGCGTTGTTCGAGTGAGGTAGCGTGAGGGTCGGCCGCTGCGGCGGATGTAGACTGCTCAGGCTGCATATTGGGGAACTGCGTAGCTGAACGAGGGGAAGTGTCGCGTGACGCTCGAGTGCGCATGGGACGAAAGGTAAAACTGACACCCTTCTCGACTACTAGAGTCGAGACTGCATTCGCGCGAAGCCTAGATTGGCTGAGCGCGAAAGCAGAGAGTGCCTAGGCTCGTGGCTAGCTACGGCTTATAAGGCACGGGCTAGCTAGAGCTTACCGTTGGGGAAGTCGTTGGTCGTTGGCTGCGTCTAACTGCTCGGGCAAGGTGGTTGCCCTGCAGGTGAGACGCGCCGATATTAACGGTAACAGTAACCGCTAGAGTTACTGTCCCGTACACATGGAATTGGATATGCAAACCTCTAGATTCAAATCAATCTGACCATAAAATAATAAATGAAGTGAAACCCTAACAAAATATGACAAGCCTAATCCTTACGCCGCGTCGATATCGGCCAATCTCCCACTGCACCTCCGCGCCTCCAGCCCTCCTCCACCATCACCGTCAGCATCTTCGCCATCATCACCCCCAACCCCGCCCAGCTAACGGCCACCTCGACTTGGGCTCGACAAGTAGCCGGAAAGACCTGGTTGAAGCCATCCCGTGACCTATAGATACCGCAGCCGCCGCGACTGTTGAGCGTTAGTATCGTCACCGCTCCGAAACTTTTGTCTGAGCTCTGCCAGACCACCGACGACCCAGCCGGCGACCATGTTGGCGCGGGTGGCCTCGCGCGGGGCTGCGCAAACCTGTTGGTGAGCTAGGAATCCTCGTCATCCTCCCGCTCTGCACCTTCACGCTGCGCGCCACCTCCCCCGCTTCTTGTGGGCGGGCGTGTCGGGTGACCTGTCACTCTGGCGGCGGCACAGAGGAAATACTTACAAATTAAGGTCGCTCTGACTGATGTTCTGCTTTGTCTGTGTGGCTCACAGGTTTGTGAGGGGAAGCAGCGTGCGTCTGTCCAGACAGAACACAGGTGTGCCTGACCTGCGGGCTGTGTTTTTAAACGGGGCGGCTATTGTGTGACTGCCTGCCTTTACTGAGAGCCGTGTGACAACAGGGGGGGGTGCACATCCAAAATGAGCGAATGGAACCGTGATGGATATTTGGTTGTGCTTGTGTTAGGTTCAGGGCAGTGTGGGCTTGGCAGCGCCGTGCCCCATCATGCTGGGCTTCGTGTGCTCGCTACTTCCAATAAGACATCGGAGAAGGGGAGCAGAGGGGGCGCAAAGGCAGACAAGATAAAGCGCAGCGGGGAGTTTGTGAAGCCGAGAGGTGAGTGGGAAGGCAAGCGAGGGGAAGGGAGGAGCGGGGTTAGGCAGGGCGAGCAGGAACAGGCTGGTTGGTGCTGATGGGCTGGCGTTTGGTCGCCTTTTGATGGGGATGCTCATCGTCTCGTTGGTTGCGGTTGCACTCAGTGGCTACGCTGGAGACGGTCGATGCTGTGGATGCCAACATCGAGTTCACCCGGTCGGTGGAAGAGTCTGAGGAGGAGAGCGCGCTGGTGGGAGGCAGCCTCTGCTGAGCCTTGAAAGTGCACTCCCCCTTCACCCCCCTCTACCTTCCAACATGCCTGTCACCTCACCGTTGCGCTGTTGTGCTGTTCCCTCAGGGGCGAATGATGGACGCCGTTGTGAAAATATATTGCGTTCACACCGAGCCAAACTACTCCTTACCATGGCAGGCACGCATCACCCTCTCACTTTACCACACTACCTTCCTACCTCTCACCCTACCGTCCCCGTCTCTCTGAATCTGACCGCGCTCTGCTCCTCCTTTTGCTTCTTCAGCGCAAGCGGCAGTTCGCGTCGACCTCTTCGGGGTTTATCATTTGGGGGCCCGAGGGGCAGCGTTGGCTCCTCACGAACGCTCACTCGGTAGAGTATCACACGCAGGTGGGGATATACATGCTTGCCGTCCTGTGCATCGAACGTTAGCTTGTGCACCTAGAGGTGGGCGGCGCTCTGTCGGCTTATACAACCGTGGGTTTGGTGGGCGGTGCTGCTCAGGTTAAAGTGAAGCGCCGGGGGCAGGACATAAAGTATATAGCAAATGTGTTGGCTGTGGGCACGGAGTGTGACATTGCGCTTCTGACAGTGGAGGACGAGGGTTTTTGGGAGGGTGCGGAGGCGCTAGAGTTTGGGGACCTACCGAGGTTGCAGGTGCGGGACCAACACACCGCCTGTTTACCATGACCGCTTTTTTCTCTCGGCTCACCCAAAGACGGCCACCCGCATTCTATCTCCTTACCTCGAAATGCCATCACAGCGGACTGATGCGTGTGTGTGTGTGTGTGTGTGTGTGTGTGTGTGTGTGTGTGTGTGTGTGTGTGTGTGTGTGTGTGTGTGTGTGTGTGTGTGTTTGTGTGTGTGCGTGTTTGTGTGTGTGTGCGCGCGCGCGCGTGTGTGTGCGTATGTGTCTGACCACAGGATCCTGTGGCAGTGGTTGGATACCCGATCGGAGGAGACACGATTTCTGTGACGTCAGGCGTAGTTTCTCGCATCGAGGTGCGCACCTGTGCGACTATACTTCATCGCACATTCTCACAGAGCTCTAGATCTGGTACGGTGTGTCTTCCTCTGAAGGCGTTGGTGTTTGGGGGTGGCAGGTGACGAGCTACGCACACGGCGCGACGGAGCTGCTGGGCGTCCAGATTGACGCCGCCATCAACAGCGGGAATAGCGGCGGTCCGGTGTTCAACGGGTTGGGAGAATGCGTGGGTATTGCGTTTCAGTCCATGACAGGGGAAGTGGAGAACATCGGGTATGGTCCGCATGCACCCCACCCCCTTGCCTTCTCCCTCCCCCCAATATCCCCTTGCTTCTGAATTGTTGTGACTTGTGGTGCGTAGCTACGTCATCCCCACGCCTGTGGTCCTCCATTTCTTGACCGACTTTATCCGCAACAAGAAGTTCACAGGTGCGTGGCCCTCGAATGGCACTACGCACCGCTGGGTGGGAGAGGGACACGCAGGGGCTTCTCTTCGCGTCGCAGGCAACAGAGTAGCACGTAGTGAGAGGGAGGTGTGTGTCCGTCCTCACACCCCACCCATTCCGCAGGATTTCCTGTGCTCGGAGTCCAATGGCAGCGGATGGAGTCTTCCCCGCTCAGAAGCTCGTACAAAATGAAGCCAGAACACAAGGGTGGGGAGTTGCGCTGAGTAGTTTTCTACTTCTTCGTGTCTCTTTTCCCTTGTCACTCACTCCCCCCCGCCACACACACAAAAAAACGCACACTCACAGGCACTCACAACATACAGACGCACACAAACACTCACACAGGCACACGCACACTCCTTGCTTTCACAACTGGCAGCTCAATACACAGGAACGTATGCAACCCTTGCCTATTTATTTTCCCCGGCACGCACTCATAATGCTGGAAATATTTGTGACTGAGTGGCAACCGCGGTTTGCTCTGTCAGGCGTGCTCGTCCGCAGCATCAACCCATGTGCGACAGCAGCTAAAGTGCTCAAGCCGGACGACATCGTTATGCGCTTTGATGGGATCCAGGTAAAACTAAGGAACCGCTGCTCTCCTATCAAGCCCACGTGTCTTCTGCTCCGGCGCTCTCCCTGCCTCGGTAACGATAGCGTCTTATTGTGTCGCTGCTGTGTGAGCAGGTGACCAACGATGGCACCGTACCCTTCCGCACGGGGGAGCGCATTGCATTCACTTACCTTATTTCTCAGAAGTACACCGGCGAGACAGCGCAGGTCGATGTCCTGCGAGATGGAGAGGAAATTTCGATGGAAGTAGAGTAAGTAGATTGCCACTGACCCCCCTTTCCCCAACCACACAGTCCCATAGTCTCCACTCCAGAGAAATGAATGTGACATGTTAAAGGATGAAAAGACAATCTTCATTTCTCAAACATTAGTTTGTTTTAAATGCCAAAGAAGAGCATTGGCATTGTTGGAAACAGTTTATCAACTGACGAAACTAGTAGGATTAGGAGGTTTGAAGAATTTTACATGATTTTCGCGTTGAAATATGCTTAGTCTAGTTATTGCATTGCTGGACATGTTCAATTCTTCAGAGCCGGCGGAACCTCTGATTTGGTGAACGGAAATAAAATGACAATAGGGAGTGCGATGTGCGTTGGGAAAAACATCCCGGAGTTTTGTGTTGGTAGCACGTTTTCCCAACTGCCCGCTAATCGTCCGTTGCTTAACATTAAATGCGCCCAGGCTGTCCAATCCGCCGCGCCTGGTGCCGTGTCACATTGAGGGGCAGCAGCCTCAGTACCTTATCGTGTCTGGGCTGGTGTTCACGGTGTGCTGTGAGCCGTACCTGGAGAGCGAATATGGAGGAGACTACGGTAGTGATGCGCCCGTCAAGCTGCTGGATCGTCTCATCCATGGTGAACCCTCCATCCCCCCTCCCTCCCCTTTTTGCACACACACACACACACACACACACACACACACACACACACACACACACACACACACACACATACTCACATAATCACATACTCGCGCGCACACACACACACACACACACCTACACGCAAACGCACACTCACCTAAACACACACGTCCAAACTCAAGCACATACACACGCAGTCTTTCACACACATACACACAAACAGATACTAGCACAATCACCCGCGCGCACACACAGACACACACCTTCACGCAAACGCACACTCGATCACTGACATGAATGTGGCAGCCGTGCCCAGTTTTCTGGAGCTCCTGATTGCATGTGCAACGGCAGTGCCTAATTCTGTCTCTGTACTTGAGAATGATTGCAGCTCTGATGTGAGTTGCGGTGGTAAATCCCCAGGCCAGGCAAAGACCCCTGACGAGCAGGTGGTGGTGCTGGGGCAAGTGCTGGCGTGCGACGCCACCCTCGGCTACGAGGACATCTACAACGTGCAGGTGTTGGAAATGAACGGGGAGAAGATAAAGAACCTGGCTCACCTGAAAGAGCTGGTCGATAAGTGCACCGACAAGTACATGAGATTCTCGCTGGAGTATAACGTGCGTTTCGTCTCGTCCGACCTCAACGCAACCTTCGCCACCTCACCCCCCTACTCTGTCGCATGCATGCCGGTTGCTGACGTCGCTGCGATGAAATACATTGTGGTGCCACAGGAGGTGCTCATTCTGGAGTCGGCAGCAGCGAAGGCCTCCACCGCTGAGATCCTCTCCAACAACTCCATCCCCAGTGCCGTGTCAGCCGACCTGGTTAAATGAGGGCGGACAGGCGCCGCTTATGGGCTTCCCACAGAAGTGCTGCGGGTAGAGGCGTGATGGCGGGAGGGGTCGACTACGATTGAGGCAGTCGACGAGGCGTTTGAGGGGTGATTGACACCAGGTTGGGTGGGCGAGTCGGATGAGGGATGCGGAAAAATTACGGAGGACAGACGGTGGGTGGGTGGGTGGGTAGTGACGGGATGGTTACATGCAAAGTTATGGTGTAAAAATGTGTTGCTGCCTTTCGCACGATGCGGTCTACTTCTTCTTGCCAAAGCTGAAGAAGGACTTGAGAGCCGCCACGGCCTCGGTGTTAATGACGGGCTCGTCAAACTTGTTGATGAGCGGCGTGAAGCCGGGGTCCTCGCGCAGCTTGGCCAGGTTGGGGTCGGAGCGGACCTTCTTGAAGTCCTCAAACCCGGCGAGCAGGGAGGCCTTCAGCGCGTCCAGCCCCGGCTCCACCTGACCCAGCGAGGAGTAGCAGCAGGCGACGTTGTACTGCGTGACCTTGTAGATGTCGGTCACGCGCGCGAAGTTGTCGCCCACGTAGTTCTTGGGCTCCATCCCGATGACCTCCTCGAAGTCAATCAGCGCCTCCTCGATCTTCCCGCTACCGAACTTCTGCATGCCGTCGTTGAACACCTCGCGCCGCTTGCGCTCCGCCTCCTTCTTGGTGATGTAGTTCCTCTCCTGCATCTCCTTGGTGCCAGCGCCGTAGTTACCGCCCCCGCGCTCCGCCCGCCACATCGCTTCTGTGTCGTCCATGTCCTCACCCTACAGCATGCAAAGCAACCAATCCCCCTCAGGTCGGTGTTACCCTCGGGAAAATAAGCCTCAACCCACCAACTCCCGGACCGCACCGTCAACGATTGTTACGGCAACAATTTCATACGGTTTCATAATGGGAATACTGATGCCACGCCATCTAAGGGAGGGTGTGAGGGAAGTTGTGCATCCAGATGACCATGAGTGGTGTTGCTGGTTCATTAGGTACCGAAAAGAAGCAACGCAGGGGAGCACCCACCTCCATTGCGCTCATGCTCCCGTAGTTCCTCTTGATGTTGAGGTACACCTGACCGTTACGGGTGCGGATGGCGTAGATGACTTGCCCGTAGTTTTTAGCTTCCCACACGTCGTCGCCGAAGGAGGCTGAAATCTTCATGACCTTGTCACCGGGCTGCTCAGTCAAAGGCAAAGCGAAAGGAGGGTATTAGCAGCGCGCCCTCCTGATGAATGGTGATACCCTAGCCGGCTGCAGGGGTCACAGCAGGGGTATAACCCAAGGCACGGGGCGCAAACCTCCATCCTTGCGTCGATGTTTCCCTTGGACTCGTCAACGCCGACGATGTAGGCGGCGCCATCGTAGCCACGAGCAAACTTCAGACCCAAGGGCTTGTTGAGGTACACCTGTGGGGGAGGAGTTGCAGAGAGCAAGGGGATGACAAGTCAGGTTTGTGGATTCCCATGGGTGCAGGTTGCAACTTGGTGGAGATTGGTGCAGTGAATGTCGATGATGTTTGGTCATCGGCACTGTGCATGAAGGGAAAGGCTGTGTGCACATGTTGAGGTGCTGGCACTGTAATGTGTGTGCGTGGGTGGGGGAGGGATACATCGTAGTTGTCGCTGCCCTCGGAAGGAGGGGGGACTTTGCCACTGCCAGGCGCATAGTAGTCAGTGTCGGTGTCAGTCTGAGGGGGCTCCGCGGCGCGGACAATCACCTGTTCACGGCAGCAGCACCTCAACACCCGCAGACAGCAACTGGGGTTTGCATCTGGTGTGTGTGTGTGTGTGTGTGTGTACACACAGCCCTGAAGGCGGAGGATCAGTCCAGCTGACTTCCTGTGGAGCTTTGATGCATTCAAACATATGTGCTCAATGTATTCAGAGGTATCGTAATAGGTAATCAAGTTGTACAAACTGCGACGACAACAAACCTGCTTCCTCAGCTGCGACACCCTGCGGGGCGACACACGCACAAGGAGGGCATACGTGTGAGAAGAAATACCGCGATAAAGGGAACATCAAGGCATCCTTTCGCGCGTTCTGTGACTCGATCGTCGCTATTGCGTGTGCTCGCTGAACAGTAGTTGCGGAAAGAGTTGTACGGATGGGTGTGAGCCCAGCTATCCGAAGGTAGTCGATAGCACCGGGAGACAAAATATGCAGAACCTACTTACCCGGGCCGATGAGTAAACGGCTGAAGGCTAAGGTATGCAAAGGGGAATCGTGTTAGTGCTATAGCTACAGGACGTGTGTCGCAAGGAAGGGAGTCTAGGAGTTGACGGACAATGCGGGCGGGTCTGCGGTGCGACGCAGCAGGCTGGATATAAGGCGCGCCTATATACCGCCACGTCGCGGGCACTAAATGTTAACATACATAGTGCCTGCCACGCTGGCAGATATAAGAGGCCAGGAGAACTTACTGGACCGGGGGAGAGCGGAGGCCGACAACGGCGCGAGCTTCGCGAACGGTGCGGCCGCGTGCCCGCAACTGTGTAGCTGACGTTGCTGCAGCAGACGATGCAAGGGCGGCGGCTGGCATGGTGACAAGTCTTCTGCTAGTGTTCGTCAACTGGGGTGGGGTGTCGGGGGAGGTCTGTGTTCTGTGAAGGTCACTCACTGTAACCGCACATCACTTCTACGCATCCGCGTTGAATATTTTTGGAAGCGATATACGCCATTATTTACCAGTGATAAGGTACGCCAGAACGACGACTCTGCCCGTACTGCGCGAAATATATTTTTACGCCCCTTCTTTGTAAACACTACATTTGTCGCCCCCGGGAAAATTGAAAGTTGCTTATAACAATCACCGAGTTAACGGCTGCTATCTTCGGGCGCCCCTCTGATCAGGCCTTCTCTAGAGTACCTTCTTAATCGTAGGATATAAGCCACGAACCCACTAATCCCAACCAGACCGTGTCGCTCCTCTTGATGCGACCGTCCTCCGTCATGCGTAGCTCCTAGCCTCACTCCCAAGGAGACTCGAATCTCACATGGCTAGTTGAGTGCTAGCGAGCGCCTTGCCATATCGCTACTTCCCGGCTGCCCGCCGCCAGCTCCAACACCCATGTCCCACCGTTGATCCGTCCGTACCCCTTTTCGCCAAAAAATATTTCGCGGACACCGCCCCCGCCCCCTTGTCGGGAGAGGATATGTGACTATTCAGTCGCGAAGAAACATATCGGACGGGCCGAGCGGGAGATCTTAGTGATGGTGTACGGATATTATGTTTTTCCACGGGGTCAGTTTTGAAATGAACCATGGGTAGGCAAGGCGGCTTGTGGTCAGTCATGTCATGCTTGTCGAGCAACTCACGCACATACTTGCCTTGATCGAGGCTGATCGTGCACGCGGAGCGGTCCCGGGTGATGTGCATGCCGATGATGTCCGACATGTCGCTATGGTGTATGTCAAAACGAAAGCGGACTTGATGGATTTCATTGACATAGAGTGCGGCGCCCGCCGGCGGCGCAGCGGCGGCGGCCCCGGAGGGGGTTGCGCTCGCAGGCCCGTCGGCACCTACCTCTACCTCCACGCGGTGGGCGCTGGTAACCCCATAGCCGTGCCAGGCCTGGCACGGTAGGGGGCTGAACGAGGTACCGACAGCTGCGATCCGCAGGATCAACAGCTGTCGGGAAGCCTTGTACGGAGGGTTTTGGAAAAACATAATATCCGTACTCCGGCACAAGGATCTCCCGCTCGGCCAGTCCGATATGTCTTTTCCGCGACTAAATACTCGCAGATACTCTCCCGACGATGGGGCGGGGGCGGCGTCTGCGAAATATTTTTTGGCGAAGAGGGGTACGGACGGATCAGCGGAGGGACGAGGGTGTTGTAGCTGGCGGCGGACAGCTGGGAAGCAGCGCTAGTGACGGCGCTCGCTAGCAGCCGCCAGCCCTGCGATAGCCTTAGGTCTCCCCTGGGGGCGAGGCATGTTGCTGCGCAGGACGGAGGTTGGTCGCAGCCGGAGGAGCGACACCGTCTGGCGGCGGCGGTCCCTAGGATCGCCCGCCGCCGGAAAAGCCCGGTACGGGGGGTTCTTGGAAAAATTCCCGTACCCACCATCTTCTGAGGACCGGCGACTCGATCCATGTGCTCTTCCAACCCCTCCCCTAGTCGGTACCCGGTTATCGATAGGCTGCCTCAGGCAGTGTGCCTAGGGTTATCGTAACGGCACACTGCTCGTAAAGGCGGCCCCCTAACAACGTAAACCACCGGGGGAGGGCACGGACGGCCACAGCGCGATCAGATAGGTGTTGGACACAGGCGGGAAAAGAACAGGGGACAGGAGAAAATCTGGCTCGGGGGCAGGAGAGCCAGCCGGACACCGTCTACAGCCTAGTTCTTTTTTCTTCTCAGCCCCCGAAGGAGGAGAGAAAACTCGGCTAGGTGGAGAGCTCCGTCGAGAGGAGCGGCTAATACCTCGGGCGGGGTTGAGCACGGATCAAGGCGGGACCGACGACGACCTATGCGAGGGGGGTTTTTCACCTGCCTTTCCCCCCAAGCTCCGGCACGACCGGAGTCGCATAGGAGCCGAGGTCAGGCAGGTTCGCCTCGACCAGCTCAAGCTGAGCAGCCTTGCTGATCAGCGACCCCGCAGCGGCTGGAGCAGGCCGCGTATCGTGGAGACTAGCGACATATTTTATTTCATAATTGAAATTGAAATTGAAATTGTTTACAACAATACCAGTATAAACCGGCTGCTGTCTCTGGGCCCCCCCTTTTGCTATGCTCAACCTGTAGTTGGACTTCTAAGCGTGAGGTAGACCGTAAACCACTAATCCCAACCTCTCCAATGGCAGTAACGATACCGTCTAAAACATACCTGTATCCAGGTATTTATAATTTTTTGATCTATACGTTTTTTTTTTTTGGATAATACAGTATGAAAAATAAGATGTCGCTAGTCTCCACGTTACGCGGCCTGCTCCAGCCGCTGCGGGGTCGCTGATCAGCAAGGCTGTCCAGCTGAAGCTGGGCGAGGCGAACCTGCCTGACCTCGGCTCCCGTGCGACTCCGGTCGTGCCGGAGCTTGGGGGGAAAGGCAGGTGAAAAACCCCCCTCGCATAGGTCGTCGTCGGTCCCGCCCCGATCCGTGCTCCACCCCGCCCGAGATATTAGCCCCCACCCCCGACGCAGCTCGCCACCTAGCCGAGTCTTCTCTCCTCCTTCGGGGGCTGAGAAGAGAGAATAACTAGGCTGCAGACGGTGTCCGGCTGGCTCTCCTGCCCCCGAGCCAGATTTTCTCCTGTCCCCTGTCCTTCTCCCGTCTGTTTCCAACACCTATCTGATCGCGCTGTAGCCGTCCGTACCCTCCCCCGGTGGTTTACGTTGTTAGGGGGTCGCCTTTACGAGCAGTGTGCCGTTACGATAACCCTAGGCATACTGCCTGAGGCAGCCTATCGATAACCGGGTACCGACTAGGGGAGGGGTTGTAAGAACACAGGGATCGAGTCGCCAGTCCTCAAAAGATGGTGGGTACGGGAATTTTTCCAAAAACCCCCCGTACCGGGTTTTTCCGGCGGCGGGCGATCCTAAGGACCGCCGCCGCTAGACCGTGCCGCTCCTCCGACTGCGACCAGCCTCCGTCCTGCGTAGCATCAGGCCTCGCCCCCAGGGGAGACTTAAGACTCTCACAGGGCTGGCGACTGCTAGCGAGCGCTGTCCCAAGCGCTGCTTCCCAGCTGTCCGCCGCCAGCTCCAACACCCTCGTCCCTCCGCTGATCCGTTGGGTACGGACATTATTTTAGTGTCCAAAAAAGCCCTCCGTACAGGGCTTTTCGGCGGCGGCTGATCTCGAGGATCGCCGCCGCCACCTGTAGCCGCTCCTCCGTCTGCGACTAGCCTCCGTCCTGTGCCATGTCTTGCCTCACCCCTCGGTGAGGTTCGACCGGCACAGGGCTGGTCGATAGCTAGCGAGCGCCCTTTCCTGGCGCTGCTTCCCGGCTGGCCACCACCAGCTCCAACACCCGCCTCCCACCGCTGATCCGGCCGTACCCTCCTCGCCATCAAACGCTGCCGTAGTACAGGTCCCACTCCTAAAAGTAAGGCTGTATCTAGGAGTATCTGTGCGCGAAAAAACATATCGGACGGGCCGAGCGGGAGATCTTGGCGCCGGTAGTGCACAGAAATTATTTATTCAAAAGCCCTCTGTACAGGGCTTTCCCGACAGCTGCTGATCCCACGGATCGAGCTGTCGGCCCTCTTAGCCCCCTACCGTGCCAGGCCTGGCACGGCTACGGGGTTTCCAGCGCCCACCACGGGGAGGTGAGGGGATGCCGACGGGCCTGCGAACGCACCCCCCTCCGGGGTCGCCGCCGCTGCGCCGCCGGCGGGCGCCTTTATTTCATACTGTATCCAAAAAAATACGTATAGATCAGAAAATCATAAATACGTGGATACGGGTATGTTTTAGACGGTATCGTTACTGCCATTGGAGAGGTTGGGATTAGTGGTTCACGGTCTACCTCACGCTAAGAAGTCCAACAACAAGTCGAGCATAGCAAAAGGGGGGCCCAGAGACTCCAACCGGTTTTACTGGTATTGGAGTAAAATATTTCAATTTCAATGACATAGAGTGCGATCATGGCGAAGACTCCGTCCGCCTCAAAAATGTAGATGCAAGGGTCCGACTTACGTTGACGCCATCCCAAAGCCACCAACCAATCGCGCATGAGCTCTTTGAACTCGCGAGTCGAATGTTTCAGGCCGTACAGGCAGCGGCACAAGTGGCAAACTTTCGACGTGCGGTCCGTGAACCCCAGAGGTTGTATGGTGTAGCCATCCTCTTTAATAGGGGCGTATAAGAAGGCGGTGTTTATTGTGTCAAGACCCCCAAACTCAAGGTCATGCGCAACGGCAATGCTAAAAAGATGCGAAAGATCGCGAGGCGGATGACCGGCGAACATGTCTCGGTGTAGTTGACACCTTCGCGTTGACTGCACCCCTTTGCAACAAAGCGAGCTTTGTACCGTGAGACGGCACAAGAAGCGTCGGCTTTTGCTTTGTAAACCCGCATATTGTTGACGACTCGACGTCATGCATGCAAGGAAACAAGGTCTCAAGTGTGGTTGTTGGTCATGGAGTCGAATTCAGTTTGTACGGCTTTTTGCTAGTCCATGCACTTTGGTCTAACCATAGTGTCTCGGTAAGACGTAGTAGGCTCAACACAAACGTTGGTTGACACCATAGGGATGGGTGCGGTCGGAGTTTCACATGACTCGTGGCGGCGCGTTGAGCGACAATCATGGAGAAGTCGGGGAGAGGCAAAAAGTGATGTGGATCCTTAGACAAATCAGGCGAGCAGTGGTTGGTGACGCACAACCGAGGGACTGTGGACACGTGAGCCACGAAGCCGCCAAGGCGGGCAAGGGAACCGCGTAGGCGCGATGGTCTGTGAACGTCATGCAACGGGGCAGCCTCGCCTTGGAATTCAGCTTGAGTTGGCCCTGCAAAGGGTGGCGGGACTAGAATGGTCAGATCGTCGTAAGCGTAAGAAAACACATCAATGGACGAGTCGACCAGCTGTGCGAGTTGAGATCCCGGGACATAGTTTTGAAACTTGACGTGAACAGACGCAGTAATGCGCATGGTCGCCGGGTCGTACACGCGATACCATGGAGAGTTTTGTGAGTACCCTACCATCACGCTACGGAAGGCTTTAAGACCGAGTTTGCGGCGGAGGCTGTCCGGCACTTTTGCGAAAGCCGATCACCCGAACACACGGAATATGGAGGCATCGGGAGCTTCACCCGTGAGGAGAGTGAGAGGGACCCCTCGAGACGGACCAATTGTATGTTAAATGTGCGGTTGCGCAGATGCACAACGGTGTTGAATGCACATGATCACGTGTTGTTTGGGACATACGTACCGTGCACCATCGAGGAGCCACAGTCACGGAGGGTGCGCCACGGTCGCTCAGCCGTTCCAACATGTGATGCGCATGCGGGGCCGAGAATTGAGTGCAAAACTCAATTCTAATGCACATTATATGTGTCTCATCCGATTCGAACACATGGTGAAAATCGAATTTATGAATGGTGAAAAGGCACCTAACTGGGAATGACACCGGACATGGATGTTCCGCGCGTCCAGCAAAGTAGTCTCTAGTTGTGAGTTGGTTTCGTCTTTCGACTTTAGAAAGCGAACCCACATAAAATTTGTGTGATGGTCGATGACCAACATACAATAGCGCAGACGGTACGGTGGGTGTACATGCACAAGACCCCACAGATCAAACAAAAATTCCTGCATTGGAGCTGCAGGTTTGGTGGATGCCGTACGATTACGCGTCGCAGAGGTGGCTTGTTCAAGTTTAAAGAGTCGTATGAGAAATTTATTACATAGATAGGCATGGCAGGCACATAATTGGCACCGTTCAAATGTTGAGCTTGAGGGCTCTGCATATTTACGTGGCCCAACCGCCTATGCCACACAACATGGTCGCACTCAACAATAAGCGCAACAGATTACCCACTCGTAATGTCTATAGTAGGCGGGGTCAACACCGCAGAAGTGTGCGTCCGCGGTAGGAGGTAGAGGCCGTTACCATACGGCACTAGCATTCCCATTCTTGTGGTGGCAAGCAGCATGCCCAAGTAGGAATCCGAAGGAAACAAATTTCACACCCGGATTTCTTCTACATCCAACTCACGCTGAGGAGACGGCCGACCTAGAAGTTAGATCATGCATGCACAAGGCATGAACGAGGCGAAACACAGTTTGACCTGAGACCAAACAAACATGCACACGAATAATACCGCTGCCTATCAAAGTAATACCGACACCACCAACTTTACTCATGCGAGAAGGTGGCTGGAAATCAATAAGGTCCGACCAAAACATTGTGAGGCTGACTGAGCACGCAGAGTCAACTACCCAATAATCAAAGAGGATAGCAAGGGAAGGAGCAGATGACGTGAAAGCAATAGAGGCAAAGGAGACACTAGCCGCATTGTCGTCGTACTCGTCTTTCATGTTGAAGTCATGAGCATGGTTGATGTCCTCGTCAACATGGAAGGTTGTCTCAGACAACTCACTGTGATGAGGTGTTGTTAATCCATGTACACGCGGAATGGCATGAAGGGGGATAGAACCGCCGCTTCCCGGAACGGAGGTGTACGCCTTATCCAAGTACCGCCAAAAGTCGGTACCCGATAGGAACATATTTTGTATATGAACCCATCGCATCGCATCGCGACTGAGCGGCGAACACCTATAGCGAACACCTATAGGTGGAGGGCCAAGACTCCCCCGGAGTTTAGCGTACACATGTGTCCATTAGTAGTCCCACGGAGGGATATGTAAACACTCCCCCTTAATGGACAACTCCGGCCGGTGCCCTAGTAAACACCGCAGTAAACGCGGAGGGCCCATAACCTGTTAATCCATGTACACGCGGAATGGCATGAAGGGGGATAGAACCGCCGCTTCCCGGAACGGAGGTGTACGCCTTATCCAAGTACCGCCAAATGTCGGTACCCGATAGGAACATATTGTGTATATGAACCCATCGCATCGCATCGCGACTGAGCGGCGAACACCTATAGCGAACACCTATAGGTGGAGGGCCAAGACTCCCCCGGAGTCTAGCGTACACATGTGTCCATTAGTAGTCCTACGGAGGGATATGTAAACATGTGTGGGCGGGGGTTGGCCGGCATACTTATCATCGATATGCTTGCGCTTGGCGAGAGTCCAGCGCAGAACGTCCGCCTCCGGGGCTTTGTATGTGAACCATACATGGTCCGGGTTACCGCATGCACCGGAAAGAAACTTAGACCTATCAGGACGTTGTTTGGCCACCCAAGGACCAGCCCCGCGACCCCCTTGGCGCTTGTGATCTGCAAGAAACGCGTTGGCTTGGGGAGTAGGCGGGTAGGATGCACGATGTGACGACCCCTCCGCGTCCAAATTCTGCGCTTGGTGGATGATACTAGCCATGTCCGTGTCGGCCGACGTGATAAAGTCCGTGTCGATATTGATAACGCAATGCTTCGCCTGACTTTAATGTCCAACATTGGACAAGCCGCTGATCAAGACTAGAGCGAGGACGTGGGGATAAATTGCCGCAGACCCGTCCTTCAGTTGGAGACAATCGTTTGAGTCGTCAAAGTGCTGGCGGACTGCGTGAACGTACGCATACACTGATTGCCCAGGGGCCCGCCGACAAATGATTTTGTCCAGCAGGGAGAGGGTGCGAGAGATGGACTTGGCATCGAGTCTCTCGCAGAGCACCTCCCACTATTGAACCATGCAAACACAGTTAGTGTGGAAGATAACGTACGCAAACGTAGTTACAGTCACAGTCCCGCAAACGGAACAGTTAAGGCGACAACCAGCCTACAGGCGTGGTGTCGGGACAACAGAAGTGTGAGAGCTGTAGCCTAGCGACAGCTATGTACCGAGTCAAACAGTTTATCGGTATGTCCGATCTAGACATGTACTAATCATATCTAGAGTAGCTTACAGTAGCTATCTGCAACTAATACGTATGCGGTATTACTTACAACACTCCCCCTGAAGGTAGCTACGGGATGAAGCGTTGCATTGGGTCTTGTCCTCCAAGGATCGCACTTCGGTGTCGTGCTAGTGCAGGTCCTGGGAGGGGTTTTGTGAGCATGTCAGCCACCATCTGGTCAGTGGGGAGGTACCTCAACTTGATGGTCCCTTGCTCCACGTGGTCTTTGAGAAAGTGCCACTTCAGGCCGATGTGTTTAGTCTTCTCGCTGACCAAGGCATTCTGGGAGTATGCAATGGCGCTTTGGTTGTCCTCCCAGATGGTGGTGGTTTCGGTGATGGGGGAGTCGAAGATTTCCCCCAGGAGTTGTCGGAGGTGGAGTCCCTCCTTGGTGGCGTCAGCCGCAGAGTAGTACTCGGCTTCACACGTGGATTGAGCCACACAAGTCTGTTGTTTGGACTTGTAACTGATTGGCCCGCGTCCGAGGGTGAAGAGATAGCCGGAGCGAGACTTGCGGGTGCTGCTGTCGTTGGCCCAATCAGCGTCGGCAAAGCCTGTGAGTTGGAGGCTGTGGTCCAGGCCCCCCCCCAACGTCAGGCGCATGTTGATGGTGCCATGGAGGTAGCGGAGGACCTTTTTCAGAGCTTGCAAGTGTGCCTCGGTGGGCGAGGCTTGGGCAGAGCCGAGGATGCTCAACGCCGTGGAGACATCGGGGCGTGTACAAACGGCGGCGTACTGAAGGCTGCCCAGGAGGCTTGGGAAGACGTCCTTGGCCACTCCTGTGAGAGAAGGCGAGTTCAAGTGTGCAAGGCCGGCGAGGAAACCTGGGTCCATCGGAAGGGACGACGGCTTAGAGTCAGACATGCCGTACTTGGCGAGGATGTCGCGCAGGTACTTGGACTGGTCCAGCGAGATTGTGCGCGTGGAGCGATCGCGGGTAATGTGCATGCCGAGGAGTTGGGAGAGGTCGCCTAGGTCCTTGATTTTGAACCGTGCTCCGAGTTG
This sequence comes from Tetraselmis chui, assembly GCA_026401115.1. Lineage (NCBI taxonomy): Eukaryota > Viridiplantae > Chlorophyta > Chlorodendrophyceae > Chlorodendrales > Chlorodendraceae > Tetraselmis > Tetraselmis chui. The sequence continues at coordinate 83,496 of JAPMLY010000875.1, forward strand.
GGCTTTGAACGATGCGAGCCAGGTGGCATCATTGCAGGCCGCGGGAATGTCATCGACGTACAGGGCGACCATGGCGAAGACGTGGCCGGCGCGATAGATGTAGATGCACGGGTCGGAGACGCATTGTTGCCATCCATGGTCGACGAGCCAGGCACGGAGTAGCATGTTGAACTCGCGGGGGGACTGCTTAAGGCCGTAGAGGCAACGCTTGAGGTGACAAACCTTGGACGTTCCATCGGTGAAGCCGAGGGGCTGGCGGATGTACACATCCTCCCGGATGGGGGCGTAGAGAAACGCTGTGTCGATGTCAAGTTGGCAGAGTTCAAGGTCGCGGGCGGCTGCAATGGTTAGGAAGAGACGCAGGCTGGCCATGCGGATGACCGGGGAGAAGGTCTCCGTGTAGTCCAGTCCAGCGCGTTGGCTGCACCCCTTGGCGACGAACCGCGCTTTGAAGCGGGAGACGTCGCCGGCTGTATCCGATTTGACTTTAAATATCCACATGTTGTTAACGACCATGCGGCCGGGGGGGAGGTCCACAAGGTCCCACGTGCCGTTGCTGATGAGGGAGGAATACTCCTGTTGCATAGCGGCTTGCCACTGGGGGGCTTGGGCGCTGTCCAGCGCATCTCGGTAGGATTTTGGTTCCACACATTCTCGGGCGGAGAGGAGGGCGACGGCAGTAGGGGACGTGCCGGCAGGTGTGTGTGGGGGACCAGTGACAAGGTTGGGGACGTGAGGGTGCGCAAAGATGTCCTCTTGAGCTTTGCCCTGTTCAGGGTCACAACACGCCGTGACGAGTGTGGGTGGGTAGTCGGACAGGTGGGCAACCATATCGCCGTAGCGAATGGGGTGGGAGCGGAGCCGAGCATGGCGAGGGGTTGGCGGGGGGGGTATGGGTGTGGGTGAGGTAAGGTCAATGGGGTTGGGGTGGGATAGGGGTGAGTCTGCGGGGACGTCGTCCGAAGAGTCGGTGATGGCCGAGTCGACGGAGGGTTGTGTGTCGAAGCCTGGGGTGTCTTCCTGAAAGACAACATGTACGGAAGTGGTGATGCGACGTGTTTCCGGATTGTAGACACGATACCCGGGTGCGTCAGGGGGATAGCCCACCATGACGCCGCGAAATGCTTTTTCACTGAGTTTCCGACGTTGTTTGTCGGGGACCTTGGCGAAAACGGCGCAGCCGAAGACGCGGAACTTGGAGGCGTTGGGCACTGTCGACGTAAGGAGTGTGAGGGGGACGCCCCCATTAGGTCCGACCGAGCGACTGTACGTGCGGTTGCGAAGGTACACAACTGTGCTGACAGCGCACGACCACATGGAGTTGGGAACGGCCATGTTGTGGAGCATCGCCGATGCATTGTCCCGGATGGTGCGCCACGGACGTTCGGCCTTGCCGAGCATGTGGTGGGCGTATGGGGCAGAGAACTGTACCCCGACGCCGAGGTGTGCGCACATCTGGCGAGTGACAGCAGCTTCAAACACCGAGTCTGAGTCAAATTTGAGGACCGGTGCGAACGCGCCCGTCTGGGAGTGATGGCGGGCATGCAGGTGTTTGATGTCCAAGAGGATGGTTTCCAATTCCGAACATGCGTCGTCTTTAGACTTAAGGAACCGCACCCACATGTAGTTGGTGTGATGGTCGATGACGAGCAAGCAGTAACGGAGGCCATGTGGGGAGGGGACATTGACCGGGCCCCAGAGGTCAGCGGACAGGTTGAGGAGGGGGTGGGATGGCTTCGCGCAAGCGGCTGTGTTGCGTGGTGCAGCTGTGGCTTTGTGAAGGAGACAAGAGTCGCACGAAACTTTGGTTACAGCGCTAGTTAACACAGGGCTAGTCGGGACACCGTGAGTGTGTTGGGCCTGAAGGCTTTGCATGTTGAGGTGGCCATATCGACGGTGCCACAGGACGGGATCACACTGGGCAGTAAGGGCAACCTGAGGGGAGGGGTCAAGTGCCGGCGGTGCGGATGGACTGGAAGGGAGGACCTGCAGGTGGGGAAGGAGGTAGAGACCGTTTCCGGACGGTTCTAGCATACCCATGCCTGTGGGTACCAAAAGCAAACCAGCGTCAGAGTTGGAGGGGAATATGAATTCACAACCGCTGTGAGTTTGCATCCAGCTCACACTAAGGAGTCGGCCGATACGCTGTGCTGAACGAGATGATAGGTCAGGGGTGTAGAGTGCATACACAGTGCGGTGAATGAGCTGGCCAGAGGCAAGTCTGACAGAAATTCGCACAGAGCCACTGCCCTTAACGTCAACGCCGACACCGCCCACGCGAGAGGGAGCGGACGGGGGCGTGAATTTCACGAAGTCATCTCGGAACGCAGTGAGGTTAATCGAGCAGGCGGAATCAACGACCCAAAACTTTGACAAATTACGACCCGGGGCGAGGGAAGAGGAGAATGCCACAGAGGTGAATGGGACACTCACCTCGTCGTCAGCGTAGTCATCAGCGCAGTCCGCGAGGGTGGGTAGGCAGTCGGTGTCATCGGCGAGGGCGTCGTCGGCAGGGACGTCGGCAGGGACGTCGCTCAGCAGCGCAGCATGAGCAGCGGGGGTGCCGTCGGCGGCGCCGTACTTCTGGACTGTCAGCCTACGCTTGGCGAGATTCCACTTAAGGATAGCGTCATCCGTGGCAGTGCACGCGGACATGAGATGGTGAAGGCTGCCACAAACGCCACACTTGTTGGGTCGATGGCCGCGAGGGTTACGGTGTGGTGGGCCTCGACCGCTGTGCGAGCCGCGGCCCGCAGCGACGAACGCGGAGATGGGAGGAGGTGATATGGCCGGAGCGGTTGCGTCCGGAGCAGGGTCGTCCTCCATGTTGTGCGCAAGGTGGAGAATGCTGGCCATAACTTCATCAGCCGACATGATGTAGTCCGTGTCAAAGGCGTTGATGACGCATTGCTTCGCCTGACCGTGTGGGCCGCTGCTGGAAATACCGCGCAGCATGAGGAGACCGAGGTGGTGGGGGTGGATGGCAACGGAGCCATCAACCAACTGGCATGTGTCGTTGTACTCGTCAAAGGTCTGGCGCATGTAGTGGACATAGTCACTGAGTGACTGACCGGGGCGCTGTCTGACCGTCAGGTTGTCTAAGAGGGACAAGGAGCGAGCAAAAGACCGACAGTCGAGGCGTTCACAAAGGATGTCCCACGCGGCAGCGGCGCAGTCAGGGCGTGCTGGAGAAACGCATTTCATGGCTTGGTCAGCACGCTTATTCGCGCTGGCTGCATGGAGAAGCAGCGTGTAGGCGTAGTGTTGCGCCTGTTCGTCGAGCCAGACGCCGGAATCGCGGATGGCCAGCTGAGGAATGAGGTATGCGGCCTTGATGGAGAGGAAATTAAGGAAGGTCCTCTTCCATTGCTTGAAGTCCGTGGTCGGGCACATGACGGGGACCGACATCTTCATGGACCGGTTGAGGGCGTCCTTGTCGAAGCCGGGGGCTTCGTGTGCCGCCCGGTTTATGACCACTGGGTCAATAGTGGGGCGACGACGGCCCCGGGGGGTGGGGTCGCCATGTTGGAGTGGGGGAGAGTGCCGGCCATGAAAGGGAGGAGGTGGTCCACCGGGAAAGGGAGAGCGGCCGGCCATGGGACGCGGAGGGCCGTACGAGTGCGGGTGGTCACGGTGGTCACGGTAGGGGGGGATGAGATGAGAGGGCGCCTCCGTGAAATGGGGGCCGGGGTGGTGAGGGGCAGATCCGGCGTGGTGGAAGGGGGGAGGTGGTGGGAGGTGATCAACCCGGGTGGCGTGACGCGAGGGGTCGTAGTGCGCATCGGCACGTGCGGGCTCGCGGGGCGCATCGTGGCGGCGCTGTGCGACTGTGGGGTCGCCAACAGGGGCTGCAGCAGGAAAGAGTGTTTCTGCGTCCGGGGTGATGAAACCAGGCTGGGGATGTTCAAGCAGGTGGAGGGTGTGGCCGTCGTGGCTGTCCCGGACGGGTTCGAGTTGGGCATCGTGGCGGCGCTGAGCTACAGGGGGGTGCGGATTAGCACCCGCAGCAGCAACATCACCCTCGGCCGACTGCGAGTCGAAACGAGCTGTTAAGCTCGCTACTTGCGCAACGAGCAGCGCGAGAGTATCTGGGGGGTGATCGAGGTTGCTCTGGTGAGAGCCTGACTCAGGGGAACCAACAGGTGAAACAGGCGGGTTTTTTTGCGCCATTTCGACAGAGGGCAAAAAAGAAAGAGCTGGAAGAAAAAACAGGCAGCGGTAAAAACCGCTAGCCGGACTCGTGCCTAACAGCGGTATGCAAAGAGACGGCCTGATGCCCGCCGACCCCTCGGCCTGTAGCCCCGGGGTGTCTCAGAGCACCTTTTCTGTATCCTCCACCCAGTGTGGGGCACAAGTCGAGGCCAAGGCCAGGACAGGTGGGGCGCTGCGCTGATGGCCTAGTCGGTAAGCTAATATAAAAATAAAAAAAGGTAAGCTACGGCTAGCGTGCAACCTGTGGATGCGTATTCACCCGACAGTGCACCCCCCCGTTCTCCAGCTTGGACCTGTGTGCACCCTGTCCACACACGACGAGTGCGTCGGTGTGGGTGGCTGGCTATCTCCGGCGGGTGGCTGGCTTAAGAGGGTGGTGGCGGGTTTTAAAATCGCAGTTTATACTGGCGATACCGCCGACTACAAGTTGAAAGTACTAGGTGTCTATAGAAACTTGCCTTCTGCGGGAGAGCTGTCGATCGCAGCTCGCCGAACCAGGTTGTCGCGCGTGAGTGACGTGAGGCGGGGGCCCATAACCTATTGAACCATGCAAACACAGTTAGTGTGGAAGATAACGTACGCAAACGTAGTTACAGTCACAGTCCCGCAAACGGAACAGTTAAGGCGACAACCAGCCTACAGGCGTGGTGTCGGGACAACAGAAGTGTGAGAGCTGTAGCCTAGCGACAGCTCTGTACCGAGTCAAACAGTTTATCGGTATGTCCGATCTAGACATGTACTAATCATATCTAGAGTAGCTTACAGTAGCTATCTGCAACTAATACGTATGCGGTATTACTTACAACACCCACGCAATATTATTGTTGTCGGGGCGGCCAGCCGACACACAAGCGAGGGCATGTGGTGCGGTCTTGTGGTGCCAAACGCAATGGACCAACAGCGCGCGGGCGATGCGTTGAGCAATTGGATTCAATGTGACACCGGACGAGGACATGGCGAGTTGAGGAATCAGTGCCGCAGCTTTAAGCGACAGAAAGGAACGAAAGTCACGTTTCCAAAATCTAAAGTTCCCAGTTTCGGCATTAGCGGGGCATCCATGCAAAAGGACCGCGCGAGGGAGTCCCCGTCAAAGTTAGATGCATGGCAGACCGTTTGAGCCACGAACGCATGATCGATCGTGAAACGCTGACAGGGCCCGCTATGAGCCGTCGCGGGACGTGGCGGTGGCAGGTAGTTACCCGTACTCTTGTAGTTAGCGACCATAGGCGTGGCGGCCGAGTCCGTGGTAATGGCCGCGGGGTGATCACGCAGTGCGTCTCGGGGGAGCATCTCCGCATGGGTCTAGGTATGCTCGTCATGTCGAGTGTGTAAGGCGTGACGCTGATCCATAACGACGCAGATGTTGTCCGCCGCTGATGTTGAGGCTGGAATACTGTCGCCCTGGCGGGACGAGTCGAGAGCGATGTCGGCTGATGCAGCCGACGCAGTTTTTCCTTTCGGCGCTATGTTTGAGAACGAGTTCCCAAACAATGGAAAAGTACAGTAGCTGTCGCTGTGCCTAACGGGGGTTCCAAGACGGCATGATGCCCGACGACCCCTCGGCATGATGCCCCGGGGTGTCTCAGAGTACATTTCCAGTGTCCTTCACCGAGTGTGGGGTGCCGCGACAGCCGAGGCTATAACATGCAGGTATATATTTCCGCTACCTAAAACGGTTGACATTGTCGTACACCATGTATATGAGGTTTTCACCCAAATATGCCCCCCCCCTTACTCCAGCTTGGACATGCATGCACATTGTCCGCACAAGCGATTGCGCTTGTGTGGGTGGCCATGTCGACCTTGCTGAAAGTAGGACAGAGCCGTGGAAGGCTAGAGTCGACACATGTAGAGGTGTCGGTCGTAATAGAAGGGAGAGGAAAAAGGGCCGTGAAGCTTATTAAAGTATATTATATTCGACAAATAATGGTGTTGCCTTCGGGCGAGCTTCCAAGTTGCCCGCCGGAAATAAATTGCTGTCTCGCGTAGTCTTCAGGTGGAGGGCTCTATAACATCTTGAACGTGGTATGCACGGTTCGATAAGGAATACTATGAACCCTGCGCTGTGCCGATTACTTATACGTTGACGACCGACCTTGGGTGACGGCTGATGTTGAGACGAATGAAGTAATCGAGTCGCTAGAGTTGTTAGCTAACTAAGGACTCGCTAGTACTATTGTGCATCAAGCACTCTAGTGAATGTCATGTACATAAGGGTTCTAGTAGAGCAGACAGTAGCTCTCTGTAATTAATTACAACAAAAACAGTTGTCCACTCTAAGTCCGTCTGAATGGCTTCGCATGGCACGCAAGTACTTCCAATGACCGGTAAAATTAAAGGTGTCGTGTCATGGCAGTTCCTTAATTTTGTTAGTGGTCGTATGTTCATATTGCTTCGCCGGAGATTTTATAGAATGTGCGGTGAAGTAGCATCATTCGACATGAATTCACTATGATTGTGGAAGGGCTACACGGAAATGCCATCACCGGGAATCGAACCCGGCACCTCCGTGTCCGGAGCCGTACGCCGTAACCAAGTACCGCGCCGAAAAGTCGGTACCCAATGTGGATATTTCTCATATATATACCCCCGTACTGCCCGAGCAACGGGCTCCCGCAGTACATCCACTATTGGCGAGATAGTAGGGCCAAGACTCCCCCGGAGTACAACGTACGGATGTGTCCATTATCATGCCCACCACGGGGATCTCACAACACTCCCCCTAATGGACACCATCCGATCAACTCCGGTCATACCCTACAAACCCGCGTCATACGCGGAGGGCCCATAACCTGTGAAAGGGTTACACGGAAATGCCATCACCGGGAATCGATCCCGGCACCTCCGTGTCCGGAGTCGTACGCCGTAACCAAGTACCGCGCCGAAAAGTCGGTACCCATTGGGGATATATCTCATATATATACCCCCGTACTGCCCGAGCAACGGGCTCCCGCAGTACATCCACTATTGGCGAGATAGTAGGGTCAAGACTCCCCCGGAGTACAACGTACGGATGTGTCCATTATCGTGCCAACCACGGGGATCTCACAACAATGATGTCCATCCGTCCGCAAGTCCTATGTAGGTTCCGCTATCATATCGGTATAATAAGTTATCTCTATGGATAAGGCGTTAATGTTGTCACTTGTAGTGTCGTCTGCAAAAAAGATCTTCAATATTGTCACCATTAGTAGCCATTGAATCGGTCACATTACGGTTACATGGTCGACTAATGTCTCGTTGGTTTTGCAATGTTGTTTCCGGAAGGGGATGATGTTCCACTGTCGCAAAGTGTCCAACATATGACAATTTTTTCATCTGATATTTCTAGGGTCATTAGGTGTATGTGATGCCTCGAAGTTGTCCTCTTGCATAGTTCCATTCGTCTTCCGTCGTAGAGAGTCGAAGCCAAGTCCGTGGCCTCTTGAAGATGTAGAACCTCACGTGTGTCTTGCATATTGTACGCTAATTTACTAAGAATATATATACGCTCATCAAATACGACGCTCCCACTGCCAATAGAGCGATGTGTAGCAAGATTGAATATAAACCAAGCCGGAGAGTGTGGAGATGATCCCACGTAGATTCCCTCCCATGCCTCATCATCTAGTTTGCGCCGCACGGTTGTGTCAACGTGAGCATAGGCCTTGCTTTCAAGTATTTTATCGAGCTGAGGTTTGGAAAAGCACCAGTAGCAAGAGTTAGTGGGACACCATGTACTCCAGATTTATAAGTTTGATTATGAGTGTAAATGGCGTACGTGAAGCCAAATTCCCAAAATCACCGAGGAAGACCCGCAGTGACAAGTAGGCATCTTGCCATCTCAGCAAGGGTCCGCCAAGGGCGTTCCGCCAATGCATTATGGTGAAGGATGTAAGTTGCTGAAAAGGAAAGGTTTATGTTATTGTCGTCGCACAGGGCTCGAAAGGCAATAGAACGAAGAGTAGCACCGTTGTCGGCCCTAATATCATGAGCCTTGAACCGCCATCTGACAGTACGCGTCAACAAGTCAGCCGTAAAATGGGTAACATGTGCCATAGACTTGATGGCACGGGCCATGGCGAATGTTGTCACTATGCAACATCCTCCAAAAAATGATTGTTCCCGTTGATAGATGTTTCAACTTGTCCCCAAGTGTACAAACTGAGAGTATGAAAAGGAGCTTGGTGTTTCGAGCCATGTATGCGAGAGCGAATAGCTAACGATGATTTAGCAATAGGACATGGAGCACAAAACTCAGTCTTGCGTAAAGAATATCGAAGGCAAGTCACCTTCGGAATAGTTGAGCATAGCCCCTCGTAATGAATATGGCCAAGGCTATTGAACCATGCAAACACGGTTAGTGTGGAAGATAACTCACGCAAACGTAGTCACAGTCACAGTCCCGCAAACATGACAGTCACAGAGACATCCAGCCTACATGCGTGGTGTCGGGACAACAGAAGTGAGTGAGCTGTAGCCTAGCGACAGCTATGTACCGAGTCAAACAGTTTATCGGGATGTCCGATCTAGACATGTACTAATCATATCTAGAGTAGCTTACAGTAGCTATCTGTAACTAATACGTATACGGTATTACTTACAACACTCCCCCTGAAGGTAGCTACGGGATGAAGCGTTGCATTGGGTCTTGTCCTCTTAGGATCGCACTTCGGTGTCTTGCCAGTGCAGGTCTTGGGAGGGGTTTGGTGAGCATGTCAGCCACCATCTCGTCAGTGGGGAGGTACCTCAACTTCATGGTTCCCTGCTCCAAGTGGTCTTTGAGGAAGTGCCACTTCGGATCGATGTGCTTAGTCTTCTCGCTGACCAAGGCATTGTGGGAGTATGCAATGGCGCTTTGGTTGTCCTCCTAGATGGTGGTGGTTTCGGTGATGGGGGAGTTGAAGATTTCCCCCAGGAGGTGGAGTCCCTCCTTGGTGGCGTCAGCCGCAGAGTAGTACTCGGCTTCACACGTGGATTGAGCCACACAAGTCTGTTGTTTGGACTTGTAACTGATTGGCCCGCGTCCGAGGGTGAAGAGATAGCCGGAGCGAGACTTGCGGGTGATGCTGTCGTTGGCCCAATCAGTGTCGGCAAAGCGTGTGAGTTGGAGGCTGTGGTCCAGCCCCCCCCCCCCCCCCCCCAACCTCAGGCGCATGTCGATGGTGCCATGAAGGTAGCGGAGGACCTTTTTCAGAGCATGCAAGTGTGCCTCCGTGGGTGAGGCTTGGGCGGAGCCGTAGATGCTCAATGCCGTGGAGACATCGGGGCGCGTGCAGACGGCTGCGTACTGGAGGCTGCCCATGAGGCTGGGGTAGACGTCCTTGGCCACCCCGGTGAGAGAGGGCGAGTTCATGTGCGCGAGGCCGGCGAGAAAGCCCGGGTCCATCGAAAGGGACGACGGCTTAGAGTCGGACATGCCGTACTTGGCGAGTATGTCGCGCATGTACTTGGATTGGTCCAGCGAGATGGTGCCCGTGGAGCGATCTCGGGTAATGTGCATGCCGAGGAGTTGGGAGAAGTCGCCTAGGTCCTTGATCTTGAACCGTGCTCCGAGTTGAGCTTTGAACGATGCGAGCCAAGTGGCATCATTGCATGCCGCGGGAATGTCATAGACGTACATGGCGATCATGGCGAAAACGTGGTCGGTGCGGTAGATGTATATGCACGGGTCGGAGACGCATTGTTGCCATCCATGGTCGACGAGCCAGGCACGGAGTAGCATGTTGAACTCGCGGGGGGACTGTTTAAGGCCGTAGAGGCAGCGCTTGAGGTGACAAACTTTGGACGTGCCATCGTTGAAGCCTAGGGGCTGGCGGATGTACACATCTTCCCGGATGGGAGCGTAGATAAACGCTGTGTCGATGTCAAGCTGACAGAGTTCAAGGTTGCGGGCGGCTGCGATGGTTAGGAAGAGACGCAGGCTGGCCATGCGGATGACTGGGGAGAAGGTCCATGTGTTGTCCAGTCCAGCGCGTTGGCTGCACCCCTTGGCGACGAACCGCGCTTTGAAGCGAGAGACGTCGCCGGCTGTATCCGACTTGACTATGAAGATCCACATGTTGTTAACGACCATGCGGCCTGGGGGGAGGTCCACAAGTTCCCACGTGCCGTTGGTGATGAGGGAGGAGTACTCCAGCTGCATAGCTGCTTGCCACTGGGGGGCTTGGGCGCTGTCCAATGCGGCCCGGTAGGATTTTGGTTCCACACACTCCCGGGCGGAGAGGAGGGCGACGGCAGTAGGGGACGTGCCGGCAGGTGTGTGTGGGGGACCCGTGATAAGGTCGGGGACGTGAGGGTGCTCAAATATGTCCTCTTGAGCTTTGCCTTGTTTAGGATCACAACACGCCATCACGAGGGTCGGGGGGTAGTCGGACAAGTGGGCAACCATATCGCCGTATCGAATGGGGTGTGAGCGGAGCCGAGCATGGCGAGGGGCTGCGGGGGGGGGGTAGGGGTGTTGGTAATGTGAGGTCAATGGGGTGGGATAGGGGTGAGGCTGCGGGTACATTGCCGAAGAGTCGGTGATGACCGAGTCGACGGAGGGTTGTGTCGAAGCCTGGGGTGTCTTCCTGAAAGACAACATGAACGGAAGTGGTGATGCGACGCGTTTCCGGGTTGTAGACACGGTACCCGGGTGTGTAAAGGGGATAGCCCACAAGGACGCCGCGAAATGCTTTTTCACTGAGTTTCCGACGTTGTTTGTCGGGGACCTTGGCGAAAACGGCGCAGCCGAAGACGCGGAACTTGGAGGCGTCGGGCACATACGATGTAAGGAGTGTGAGGGGGACGCCACCACTGGGTCCGAATGAGCGACTGTACGTGCGGTTGCGTACGGTACACAACAGTGCTGACAGCGCACGACCGCATGGAGTTGGGAACGGCCATGTTGTGGAGTATCGCCGATGCATTGTCCCGGATAGTGCGCCAAGGACAATCGGCTTTGCCGAGCATGTGGTGGGCGTATGGGGCAGAGAACTGGACCCCGACGCCGAGGTGTGCGCACATCCGGCGAATGATAGCAGCTTCAAACACAAAGTCCGAGTCAAGTTTGAGGACCGGTGCGAACGCGCCCGACTGGGAGTGATGGCGGGCATGCAAGTGTTTGATGTCCAAGAGGATGGTTTCCAACTCCGAACATGCGTCGTCTTTAGACTTAAGGAACCGTACCCACATGTAGTTGGTGTGGTTGTCGATGACGAGCAAGAAGTAGCGGAGGCCATGTGGGGAGGGGACATTGAATGGTCCCCAGAGATCAGCGGACATGTTGAGGAGGGGGCGGGATGGCTTCGCGCAAGCGGCTGTGTTGCGCGGTGCAGCTGTGGCTTTGTGGAGTAAGCAAGAGTCGCAATAAACTTTGTTTACAGTGCTAGCTAACACATGGCTAGTCGGGACACCGTGAGTATGCTGGGCCTGAAGGCTTTGCATGTTTAGGTGGCCAAACCGACGGTGCCACAGTACGGGGTCACACTGGGCAGTAAGGGCAACCCGAGGTGAGGGGTCAGGTGCCGCCGTTGCGGATGGGCTTGAAGGGAGCTCCGGCTGGTGGGGAAGAAGGTAGAGACCGTTTCCGGACGGTTCTAGCACACCCATGCCTATGGGTACCAAAAGCATGCCAGTGTCAGAGTTGGAGGGGAAGATGAATTCACATCCGCTATGAGTCTGCATCCAGCTGACACTAAGAAGTCTGCCGGGCGCCCGCAGGCGGCGCAGCGGCGGCGGCCCCGGAGGGGGGTGCGCTCGCAGGCCCGTCGGCATCCCCTCACCTCCCCGTGGTGGGCGCTGGAAACCCCGTAGCCGTGCCAGGCCTGGCACGGTAGGGGGCTAAGAGGGCCGACAGCTCGATCCGTGGGATCAGCAGCTGTCGGGAAAGCCCTGTACAAAGGGCTTTTGAAAAAATAATTTCTGTGCACTACTGGCGCCAAGATCCCCCGCTCGGCCCGTCCGATATGTTTTTTCGCGTACAAATACTCCTAGATACTGCCTTCCTTTGAGGGGTGGGGCCAGTACTACGGCAGCGTTTGATGGCGAGGAGGGTACGGCCGGATCAGCGGTGGGAGGCGGGTGTTGGAGCTGGTGGTGGCCAGCCGGGAAGCAGCGCCAGGAAAGGGCGCTCGCTAGCCGTCGACCAGCCCTGTGCCGATCGAACCTTGCCGAGGGGTGAGGCAAGACATGGCACATGCCGGTGGCTAGTCGCAGACGGAGGAGCGGCTATATGAGGCGGCGGCGATCCTCAGGATCAGCCGCCGCCGGAAAGCCATGTACGGAGGGCTTTTTCGGATACAAAACAATGTCCGTACCCGGCGTCGAGCTAGTTGGGGAGCAGCACCATGGAAGGGCGCTCACTAGCGCGCCGCTACGTCGTCCAGCGTCATCTCCCGGGGGGAGGAGTCAGCTGGGACGGCAAGGAGGGCGGTCGCGACGGGAGGAGCGACACGATCTGGCGGCGACGACCCTTTGGGTCGACGCCGCCGGAAAACCCGGCACGGAGGGTTTTGTTTAATTCCGGGCGCCCGCGGCCCGCCGGATCCGGCTACGGTGACCTCCCCCCCCCCCTCTTCGACACCCACTACCCCGACATACCTTCATACTCCTAGGGGTCCTTGAGCGTGGGCCCGGGTGAGCGCGGAGGCCCCCGCTCAAGAAAAGGCTGCTCGGTGGACGCGCGATCAAAGGGGGGAGGGTACGGCCACAGGCCGGAAAACCGAAAGGTACCCGGGTACCAGACAGGGAAAAAACCGGGGAAATGAGCCGGGAAAATTCAGGCGCGGAGGCAGGAGCGCTAGTTTTTTCTATGTCTGTGTGTCTCGGTCCCCCCCACATGTCCTCGAGGTGATGGGGGACCTCGACACGGAGGACCGCCGCGTCGGTGGACGCGGCAAGAGCTTGGGGCGGGGTTTACGGGATGGAGCGGCGGGATCGACGAGCGACCGCGCGAGGAGGGGGTTTTTGCCAGCCTTTCCCCTCCTACCTTCGGCAAGACCGAAGTCACGCGGGAGCTAGATTAGGCTGGCCCGTCGTCCCTCCCGAACGCCGACCGGCCTAGGCCGGTCGACACCCCGGTTCGGCGGGAGCGGGCCGTGCATCGTGAAGGTCGAGCAGCAGTTTAGTTTTGCATTTCTCGACAAGTGGATTTATTTTTAGATCTGTTTTTATTGATTACAAAATTAATACGCTGTTACTGCCATTGGAGAGGTTGGGATTAGTGGTTAACGGTCTACCTCACGCTTCTAAGTCCTGTATGGCATAGCAAAAGGGGGGGCCCAGAGACGACAGCCGGTTCTTACTGGTAATGTTGTAAACAATTTCAAATTTCAAATTTCAAGTCTGCCGATACGCTGAGCGAAGCGAGATGATAGGTCGGGGGTGTAGAGTGCATACACAGTGCGGTGAATGAGCTTGCCAGAGGCAAGTCTGACGGAAATCCGCACTGAGCCACTGCCCTTAACGTCAACGCCGACACCGCCCACGCGAGAGGGAGCGGAGGGGTGTGTGAACTTTACGAAGTCATCTCGGAACGCGGTGAGGTTAATCGAGCAGGCGGAATCAACGACCCGGAACTGTGATAAGTTACGACCTGGGGCGAGGGAAGAGGAGAATGCCACAGAGCTGAAAGGGACACTCACCTCGTCGTCATCGTAGTCATCAGCGCAGTCCTCGAGGGTGGGTAAGCTGTCGGTGTCATCGGCGGGGGCGTCGTCGGCAAGGACGTCGCTCAGCAGAGCAGCGTGAGCAGAGGTGGTGCCACATGCGGCGCTGTACTTCTGGACGGTCATCATACGCTTGGCGAGGTTCCACTTAAGGAAAGCGTCATCCGGGGCAGTGCAAGCGGACATGATGTCCCTTCCGGCTGCGAATGTATGGATCCATAATATCCCAATGTCTCCCAAAGTTCGTCTACTATAGAAGCGTGTCTCGTCTGGTTGTCGAGCAACGGGAAATTGCCTTGATACGTAGTGGGGAGCCAAGTGCTCCAACGAGGCAAGGCGGGGGGTCTATGCTCGGAGCTCCCTCGATAATGTAAGTTAGACACTGCTCTTGCACGTCCGCAAGGAAGCGGATGTGTTCCATGACTTTGCGTACCTGAAAATGTCATTGTTGATGCCCGTGAAGCAATATCAAGCTTCAAAAATAACCACAAGGGGTATGGTGTCCCTGTTGTAAGTAATACCTTCTAGTTATTAGTTGCAGATAGCTACTGTAAGCTATTCTAGATATGATTAGTACATGTCTAGATCGGACATACCGATAACCTGTTTGTACTGGTACAGAGCTGTCGCTAGGCTTCTGCTCTAACACTTCTGTTGTCCCGACACCACGCCTCGGGCTGGTTGTCTCTGTGACTGTCCCTTTGCGTGATTGTGACTGTAACTACGTATGCGTTAGTTACCTTCCTTACTGATCGTGTGTGCACGGTTTAACAGGTTATGGGCCCTCCACGCTTCCACTGCGACATCGACGTTGGCTGCACCCTTTGGCGACGAACCGCGCTTTTACGGCCTTAAGCAGTCCCCCCGCGAGTTCAACATGCTCCTCCGTGCCTGGCTCGTCGACAATGGGTGGCAACAGTGCGTTTCAGACCCAATGCAACGCTTCATCCCGTAGCTACCTTCAGGGGGAGTGTTGTAAGTAATACCTTCTAGTTATTAGTTGCAGATAGCTACTGTAAGCTATTCTAGATATGATTAGTACATGTCTAGATCGGACATACCGATAACCTGTTTGTACTGGTACAGAGCTGTCGCTAGGCTTCTGCTCTAACACTTCTGTTGTCCCGACACCACGCCTCGGGCTGGTTGTCTCTGTGACTGTCCCTTTGCGTGATTGTGACTGTAACTACGTATGCGTTAGTTACCTTCCTTACTGATCGTGTGTGCACGGTTTAACAGTCCCACGTCGATATGTCGATATCTTCCACGAGCATATGTAGTATGTTGTTCCATCCAAATAATGCTGAAATAGGTAACCCCAAGGGAAAAGTCTGTGTAGATCTTCAAGTTTCCTCTAGAGAAGTGCGTTGGGCGGGTATGGTATCCCACGTCGATAAGTCGATATCTTCTACGAGCATATGCAGTATGTTGTTTTTTAGGTAACCCTTCCAGAAAAGGTATGTGTAGATCTGTTGTGAGATTGGATGTACTGCGGGAGCCCTTTGCTCGGGTAGTACGGGGGTATATATATGAGATATATCCCCAATGGGTACCGGCTTTTAGGCTCGGTACTTGGTTACGGCGTACGACTCCGGACACGGAGGTGCCGGGTTCGATTCCTCATGATGGCATTTCCGTTTAACCCTTTGACAAGATCTTCAAGTTGCATTTGACGAAGTGCGATGGACTCATGATACGCCGCTGCATGACAGGAGACCAATGGTACCACCTGTTTACATATGGCCTTCCAAGATAGAGACGATGCCATCACATCACACAACGACCTAGTGATACGCATATTTATGCACGGGAGCAAGATGAATATCTCACACCGTGGTAGAGCATGCGTCATCAACGCTGGAATCGGTGGCGGAGAACGTCCAAACATCGAGAGGAGAGGTTGGCGACACATGTATGAATTCCTTCGGGCACTGAAATGAAACCATGGTAAACCTAGGGTAATGAATGCCGTAGGCTGATACTCGAACTCTTGGTTAATAAGCATAGTGGTTGACATGATCGGTCCCGGTTGGTGAAATATCATGGGTGGAAACTGGTATCCATCTTGAGGGTAGTCCGGGTTGATGAGCGTAGGTGTCGCCGTAACGAAAAAAAGTCCTCATATGAACCATAGCCAACCAGATACCCAGCCGAGAGCATCACCCGTGGTTCCGTTGGTACCAACTGCGTATTAGAGGTTGGAGGAAGAGGTAACCTACCGTCGTGCTCCGAAAAAGTTCTTTGTTCAAGACGTGCTATGCGGGACACCGGAGGATGTCCATGGATTATGCTAATATCACTATAGCGATACTGCCAGCACCATGCATGTGAGTGATTATTGTGTTTGCCACACCGGGCACATGGTCCGCGAGGCGGAGGGTGAGCTCAAGATGGCTGATCACGGGCCGGTGTCGGTGCAGCCATGAAGGCGACTGATAGTTGCGACATGTTAGACGGGTCATCTCGCTCAGCCGTAGTGTCATCGGCAATCATCTCTCATACTTCAAGCCATGATTATTCACTATGGGTGCGTTTGCGCCTACGCATAAAGGTCTTCATATCCGGGTAGGCTGTGGCGTCTGTGTGAGGAAGCACATGGTGATCAGTAAAAAAATACATTTGTGCACCCCCGATAAGGAAGGATTCAGGTTCGCCACGTCGCGTCCTTCCCATTGATTAATTCCAGGTTATATTATGTGATGGAACAGTTTCGAAGTCATTACCGCGCTCGCAAGGCATGCCGCTTTGTTTTCTCCAAGCTTTATCCATGTAACGATGTTTCTCCATACCGATGTGTCATGCTCGTTGTCAGAAACTTCGTCCCCATCATCCAAAGTAATCGCGAGAGCTCGTTCAATTTTGTATAGGCTGCGTGACATGGTCGAACCGCAATAGAGACAATGCAATAGGTCCCTCTGATTTCCCGGAATGTCCCATTCTTTAAGTGATGCATCAAAACGATGAGCGAGAGATTGAAATCATTGAACGAGTGTGCATATGCAACCATGTCAGACCATGTAGGCTTGATTCCGAGGCGTGGGACCTTGTTGACATCATTTGCCATTCGGGTTGTTGAGGTCGATAGGGCGATGCGTTCCATGAGGTTCATGATCATGGTTTCTTGCTTCTTATCATGAGAAGGCGATGATTGTGACGACATAGTTGCTCCTCGTCGAAAGGTATTTTGGTTAGATGCTTATTATTATCGCTCGTGTTCCGCGAATCAAATGTGAAGTTGACTCTTGGTGTAGCTCTTCGTTATGATGGTGATGGAAAGCTGTCCGAGTTTGTTACAGCCACTGAGACGAGGTTGTCACAAACAGAATGAAAGAGATCGGAAATGATCGCTTATTTGCCTTGATAAAATGGTCTTTCGCATCGATCTACAACGGTGAAGCGAATTTGTCCGAAAGCTGTCACAATGTAGTAATGTCACTGCATGGGATAAAGAAATCCGGGAAGGACGTATTGATAGTGATTTTGAGACTTTTTCGACGGTAACAATCACTGCGGAATTTTGTTCTTGATATGGAAGCTGAACTCAGTTGGTTGCACAATTTCTGATGATTTCGACAATCTAGGTGAGTTACTTTGTGAGTGGGCCCATAACCTATTGAAGGTATAGGAAGAGACTGAAAGTGAAAGTGATAGAGAGAATGGTTACAAGAGCCACCGTGTGGCGACTATAAATAGTCCATTTGGTTAAGCGCTATGTTGGCTCAGCAGTGTTGAGCTGATGGTTGTACTAAATTTGTTAGTGCTTGTGCCACAAGCAGTACCCGTGACAATGAGTCCCATATATATGTTGTACAAGCTTGTGTACACGGACGTGCTTACATCAATATTTCTTACGGACTCCACAATGTTCGTGCACCTCCGCAACGGCAACGACGGCCTCCGTGTCTATGTGGGTGTCATACACTACAATGGCATGTTTCGAGGCTCGATGAAAGCCAGTTTCTATCTGCCATGGTTTCCGGTTTGTTCGACTTTTCTAGCTCCCCTTCTCCTGCGGTTGCTCTTCGCCGCGCTGAGAAGACCAAGTTCAACAAGTACTGTTAAGGGGGAACGGAGTCGCCCCGCGACATACGCTTCATTTTGTGCGACGTCGTAGCACGCTCGGTGGCCACGCAACGCCGGTTTTTACGGAGATGGCCATGGAGATTGCCGCATCTCTTGCGGGCAATCGGGCATGCACGTGGGCAGGTTATAATCATTATTATTGGTCTCTTGGTGCCGAAATTTCTCTCGCCGTGTACGTCGTTCACGTGGACAATGAACATCTCGCGCGGGTTGTCTACCGCCGTGGAAGTTGTGTAGTCCATTTCTTCCTCGGCTAGGATCAAATAATGCCTTCATCACTTGCCACGGTTTTCTGTATCCGCCATGGGCCGTAAGCGTCTTCAACTCTTCGCGTTTTCTCATGTTCAACTCATGCGTGAGGCGCCACTTTTCGCCTCGGCTCGTTACTTTTCCGCTATGGCGTGGAACTTTCTCGTGTTTTTATTTCTCGCATTCTCTTTCCCGGGTTATTATTATTGTATAATAATAGCCGTCCGGTCGCCATGTCCTTGGTTTCGTGACTAGACTCTTCTCCTTCTTTTCCTCCTATTTTTTCCCTGTCCGTGTATTATAATTTCAATGCATTGCAATTCAACGTGATGTTGTGGCGATGCAACACGTAATTAACTTCTAAAGAAATACAAGTAAGAAAGTAGCGATGGTGGAAACCGCCGAGAATGAAGGGGGGGCAACGAATAACGGGCGACGAGACACATTTTGTTCGTATCGATGGGAAATTGATTATTGCAGATTTGAGCGATACCCGTAGTATGCATATATAATTCTTCTTATCGGGTTTGTTCAGGAATTCCAGTGGATGGCCGAGTCAATGCGCAGGCTCGCCTTCTCGCGGCAGCTGCATATTCCCTTGAACCAAAATTCATTATAGACGAATTTTTCGTCGTGCGGCGATGACGGAGCGTGTCGAAGTAGCACCAAACAATATGGTAAGCAGTGGAAACCGCCAAGAAAGAAGGGGGGGGGCAAACGGGCGGCGGCCACAAATTATACTTCGTTCGTTAGACACGAAATGGCTTGTTGACTTAGACGCCTACCCGTCAACTGGATTACACTGGGTTCATCGTACTTTGGAATTCCAGTGCATGACGGAGTCAATCCGCAGGTTCGCTCGCCTTCACGCGGAAGTCACTTTATTAATTTCCGGTAATCACAATTTATCGTCGTCATCTTATTATATCGCGGAGACGACAGAGCATGTCAAAACAGCACTACCTAACAATGCAACATACATTTTGTACAGCCTCACACCTGCCCGGTGCTGGAAAGATAGAGGCAGAGATTCATTTATGGACAGCCACCTAATGGCCAGGAAACGGCGGCACGCGCTACATCGAATGCCCACTATAAACCATTCACATTGCCGGTTTCACACTTCACCAGTTTTTACAATTACCTTGTTTCAGTAAACATCACTATTGCATGTGTAGTTTTTTCTCGCGTGTTGTGCAGGTTCCAGACATGCAGCAGTAATACGGGTTATTTCCAGTCCCCAGATACTTATGGTGCAAGTCTCATCTGCGTGGCCACAGAATTGCAGTGCCGCTGGTCTCATCATGCCATGTGTTGTTGGCGGTGGGAGCTAACAATTATTCATACATTGTAACTAGTTTCTACACAGTCTTTACGGCTAAAACAGGAACAGTGACACAGAAAGCCTCAAGACTCGTCTAATATGCTATGCGCTGAGAACCAATACACATGCTAATGCTGCGACGTATCCGGTGTGAGCAGTGCGCGCACACATACGGGCAGCGCGGGGCCCATTCCCCCGTTCTAGTGAGGGGAAACTCAGCAGTCGTCTTCAATCTCAAACCCACGCGGGCCGCGCCCCTCGCAGTGGACGTCCCACATTTTGAACATAACCCGCTCAAAGTCCCTGACCCAGCGCTTGGTGTCAAACAGGGGGTTGGACAGGCGGGAGTCCTTCAGCCGGCGGCGGAGATCCTCACGGTAGGTGTGGTTCAGTCCCAGGTAAACCGCGCGCTCCTCGTACTCTTCCTGGCTGTTCACGATCATCTCGTCCCCAAAGCCGGCGGCGGCGCAGAGGGAGGCCGCCACGCGGGAGGCCATTCGTTCGAGCGGGAGCGTCACGATGGGGGCGCCCGCCCACAGGACGTCGCAGCCCGTGGTGTGCGCGTTGCACAGCGGGGTGTCAAGAAACACGTCCGCCAGGCCCGACCGCCGGATGTGCACATTCTTCGCCGCTACGTCGGTGAATATAATGCGCGACGGCTCGACGCCGCGCGCCGCGGCCTCCGCGCGGATCTTGGGCTCCCCGAAGGGCGGGAAGCGGAGGAGCCAGAGGACCGAGTTGGGGACGCGCTTCAGGATGTTGCACCAGGTGGTGAAGGTGTCGGGGTCGTACTTGTACAGCTGATTGGAGCAGCTGAAAACCAGTTTGTCGGACGGCAGCCCAATGTCCTCCCGCCTGCAACTCGGCACGGGCGTGTCGTCGAGCACATCCAGGTTGGATTGTTTGTAGTCGTTGACAAAGTAGCAGTTGGGCATGAGTGCGAGGTGCTCGCTGTAGCAGTGGTGCAGATGTTTGGGCGCGACCACGCCGTCGGTGATGAGGTAGGGGAGGTACTCGGCGCCCGTGGTGGCCGGGAAGCCCATGTAGCTAGCCTGCACCGGGGCGGGTTTGAGCGCGAAGATCTCGTTGCGAGCGCCCTTGGTGTAGCCGTTGAGATTGATGAGGACCTGGATGCGGTCCGCGCTGATGCGCTGCGCAATCGCGGGCACGCTCCATGCGGAGACGTCCGTGAAGTGGGGCACCTCGCGCTCGATCTTGACGCGCCACTCGGACTGGTCGCTCGGAGAGAGGGCGTAGCAAAAGACCTCCACCGCGGAAGAGTCGTGCATCCCAAACACGGAACTCATCAGGTGACTGAGCGGGTGGTTGCCGAAATCAGAGGAGACGTAGCCGACGCGCAGACGCTCGCCCCTGCGGAGCGGGAGGGCGGGAGGGTGCGACAGCTTGGGGACGCCCAGCTTGGCGGCCGTGCGGGCACAGTGGTCGGCGTACCGGCACGAGATGGCGAGCGCAAGGTCGGCGGTAAAGGGGTAAGCCATCGCGTGGAAGGGCTGCACGGGAGGCAGGCGTCCAGCGGCCAAGTCGCGACGGACCTCCTGCTCAAGGCGCGAAAACATTTTCGCGCGGTCGTTCCAATCGCAGACGCACTGCAGAGAGTGGATGAGGTTGGCAAAGGCCTCCGGAAAATCAGAGCGCAGCTGCAGTGCGCGCGTGTAGCTGGTGATCGCGACATCGTGGCGAGCGGCGTCCTTGTACGCGCTGGCCAGGTTGGCGTGCGCCTCCGGCGAGTCGGGCTGCAGCGACGAAACCTGCTCGTAGCACTGGATCGACTCCTGCACGCGGCCCTGCATTTTCAGGATGCCGCTCAGGTTGTTGTAGGCAACGCACAGCCGCTGGATGGCGTAGGGGCCACTGTGGAGGGTGGCAGGGTTGAACTGCAGCTGGATGCACGCGGTGTAGCAGGTGATGGCGTCATCGATGCAGCCTGCCTCGCGCAGAGCGTTGCCGAGGTTGTTGTAGGCCTCCAGGAAGTTGGGCTCCACACGAATGGCGTCACGGTACACTTGGATGGCCATCTGCAGGTTCCCCTGCTCGTAGTAGATGCCCGCGAGGTTGCCCAAGCTAAGGGCACAGTTGGGCCTCAGTTTAGCCACCGCCTTGTAAGCCACCTCCGCCTCGGGCAGCCGCCTGAGCTCCTTGAGACTCACCGCCATCCCAGTGTACGCGTCCGCGTAGTTGGGCCGCAGCCTGGCTGCCTCCTGATAATAGCCCAGCGCCTGTTCGAAGTTCATGCACTCGCGTAGCAAGTCGCCTAGGCCACGCCACGCGGGTGCGTACTGTTTGTCGAGTGCAAGCGCCGCCTGGTACTGCACCTCCGCAGGCTGCCGTCCAGCCAGGCCCTGTAACCGCCACAGATCACCCAAGTTGTTGTGCACATCCACAAGGCCCGGGTTTATCCGGAGCGCGGCCTGATAGCACTCCATCGCCTGCGGGATATACCCCTTCTGCACAAACGCGCTGGCCATGTTGTTGTACGCATCCACAAAGGCGGGCTTCAGCCTGAGAGCGGACTGCAAAACAGAGGGGACAATCACGGTTCAGGTTAGTCTACCATAACAGTTGGCACATGCAAGTTGGCGAGCAGGTATGGTCTGGCCGGTTGTGCACACCTGGTAGTAGATGATCGCCATGTCCAGACTGCCCGTCTGCTGCAACGCGTTCGCCATGTTTGCGTGCGCCTCAGCCATGCTGGGGTCCAGAAGGATGCAACGATCATTGAATGCAATGCACTGCTCGTAGTTCCTCAGCTGGTAGTATATAGCACCGATGAGGAGCAGCACGTCTGTGCTTCCAGGGTACGCAAGATAGTACTGTGGGAGAAGAGGTGGGCAATGGAGGATAGCTCAGCCGAGTGCTCAAATAAACAACACATCAAAAACCTACTTCGACTGCGCCATTAGAACAATACTCGGAGGCAAGTAGGTGCAGAGGGGGAGACTAACCGGATGAGCTAAAGACAAGGCTTTAGAAAACTCTCCGCTCTGGTACGCCGTGTGGGCCGATTGCAAGAGGTCATCGTAGTCGGTGACGCCCGGTGTGAACTGCGGCTGTGGGCTGAAGCCGGTTGAAGTTATCAACGGCAGACTGACAGAGGTACTGGGCTGTGCAGAGGAGCGATTCACGGCATGGAAGGCTGACATCCCTGTTAAATGAGGAAATTCACAATTAGAACCTCACAGTCCAAGTAAATTAAAAATTTAGAAAATAATAAGCAAAATCATCCATAATAACCGAAGGGCGTGAAAAGCATGTCAGTGAATTACCTGGATGCACAATTCCAGCCTGTTGTTGTTGCAATGACAGGTAAGGCGATGGGACGGTGGTGACCGTGCCGTAAGAGGCGGTCGCTGATTGAGGCAGGCCAGTGACAGTTTGAGACGTGACAGAGGAACTGGGTGCAGACTGCTGGACACCAGAGAGGAACGCCTGCATCCTGGAGTCCTGCGTGCCTTCGTCACGGCTGCGTTTTCCCTGCTGAAAAAACAATTCCGTAATTTTGTGAGATTCCGCTGAATTACAAATTTAACAAACAAACAAACAAACAAAAATTAAATCGGGTGTTTATTCAAATGATATTCAAAATTTTCACAGGAAAAGGAAAATATTCGAGTGACAAGCCACTCATACGTACATAGCATAAATGATACAGAGTAGGGGCGGACCTGTGGTTCATGTATCGTGGACGTCAGCTGCTGCTGCGGGTAGTGCATAAACCGGCCGTACAGTCCGCCGGGCTGCAGCAGCAGCGTCGCCATGTTGGCCAGCTCCAGGGCGGCCCCGCCGCACACCTGGCGAGCAGCTCGGTAGGAATTCCGCTGGGAGCAGCGGATTAAGCTATAAGGGAGGGTTGGAGCTGGCCAGGTGCTTTGCAACTTCCGAACACGTGCCACGTGTTCAACTCAAACGCCCACGACACTTTGGTGGCGAGGGTGTGGTCGACACGTGAGCAGCACCGAAATAGCCCCAGCGCACACAACCGTACACTGAAGGGGGTAGACGACTACCACGTGCTCGACAAAACGACTTTCGAAGGAAGCGTCACCGCGACACCGCTGCAAGTCGCGATAATCTATTATGCCGTGACTTCTCGTCGAGTACCCTCCGTGCAAGTTCTGCGAGAGGAACGACTGACAGGCGGACAATTAAAAGGGGAGGGCACAAGAAGTATCCCGAGCGCTACACGAAAGATAGGAGGCAGTCCAGCGGCCTCGACGCAGGGTAAGGACTGAAACAGCTTCTGCACCACGTCACCAGTGGATATACACGAAACCGGGGCGGGGGCACTTGTCGGTGCAACTGCCGTGACGCGGGTCTCGCGTATCACTACTACGGATGCAGTTGACGACCATGCTGTTTAAACTCGGCGCCGACGTTTCTGGACCCTGCCGCCTCGTATCCGCCAGCAGGTTGGGGCGCGTAGCACTGCCAGCCAGCCGCCCGTTGGGTACTTTATTCCAGGTGCGCAGCTACCTCGCAATCTTCACGTACCATTATTTCCTTGAACCTCACCGGCAGGGGACGTAAAGCGGGTAAAAAATCTCATCCAATCGGGCCGCAAAGGTGACCGTCCTTCAGCGCGTGGCCGGCGCCGGTATATGTCAGCCGCCGACGGAGTACCAACGCTTGCTGTGTTCTTAAAGACTTTAAAAACTTTAGCATATTCACATCGTTCTTAGGTACACACTGGAGATTTTTGTGGCCTGCCTCAAGACATGCTGGAGCCACATCCCGTGGTACCGATAATCTGACGGACCGAAAATTCAGTACGAAAGTACAGGAAAATAAAAAGCAGTTTCGTATATTAGAGCTATCGCGTGTGCGGTGTGATCGTGTGCAGTCGTTGTGTGCACATTATTGTGAAATGATGATAATCCGTACGGTACAGGTACCTGTACGTGTCAGCAGGTATACCAATCGTAGCAGCGACATGTCATCTTTCGCGGATGGTGGCTAAATTCATGGCAGCGACATGGCACCCGTATGTATAAAAAATAGATATTTACAAAGCAGGGGGAAGCTCCATTTGCCAAAAGTGTTGATCTCTTACATTTTTTGCTCGCAAGGGGCCCAGGGCCCGGTACGTACGCTAATTGAGGGAATCGGGAGAGAGGGTTGCGTGAGCTGTGCTCGCGCAAAGGCAGAAGGTGGACGACCTCTGTGTGTCGGCGCGTCATATAGGGGTAACGCATGTCTGTGTTTTACCCACAGTGTCATGCGTACTCTAGCGGTTAGAATTTGTAACGTCGTGGCAACGCCCGACTATTCTCGCCCCCAGTGTAATTTAAACCTCTATAATTTCAATATGACAATTTACAAAGCAGGGGGAGGCTCCGTTTGCCATGTTGTCGCCATTGGGCGGGTTGTTCGTCGTAGGTTGGCCACCCCATGGTGTGAGCCAGCCGAAGAGGAACCACTATGACCGTCATGCAAGGGCGGTCGGGTCGATGTAGTCGAGGACGACGCTGGACTCCGTTGACCAGCCACCGAAGTGTTTGATCTTCTGTAGCGTAACGCCGATGCTGCAGGCGGCTGTCGCAGTCCCTTTTCGGAGGGAGTGTGATGTCCAGCTGTAACCTTATGGGGGTCGTTCTTGTAGTGCCACCGTGACCTCGGTGAGCCATCCCGTGAGCGTGTTGGCTGTCCATTTTTCGTGTCGTTCGGAGGTGCTAATCGCCCAAATCGCTGTCGGGTATTTTCCGTCCGAGAGCGTGTGTCGGATAGCGTCGAAGAACAATAACATGTGAATTACCTCGGTGTGTACTGTGGGCGGTAGGTGACATAGTAGTTTGCGTTCCGCTGACACTTCGCGTTGGCCCTTTCTTGTACGGTGGTACAAGCGTAGTCCGTCTGCCTCGGAGGCGACGAGGTCCTCTGTTAAGCAGCCTATGCATGCGCCCCCTCTACTGAAGAATAAGTAGAGTAGTACCACCGTAGTGCATGCCCGTAGTAAACGTACTTGTTCTCGTGCTGGGCTGGCTTGGAGCAGTTCACGCGACGTGGCCGCCGTGAGTTGGAGTCGTAGGGCTTGAGCCATGCGTAGGGCTTTTACGATAATAGAGGCGGGCTGGTGGACCCGTACCGGCGTGTCGTCAATCGCGACTCCGAGGCCGCTAGGCCTTTCCTCACTTTCGCGACCAGATCTCCGATGGCAATTGCTTCGAGGCCGTGGTCCTTGAAGAAGCCATTGACTGCTGAGAGGTACGGCTGGAGACTCGAGGCCTTGATAGTACCTAGTTGACCCAGCCATGCGACGTAGCGTGCCATGTGTGCCGGTGTGGCCGCTAGCGGCGCGAGTCGTTGTTCCGTACAAAAATCGAAGTAGCGGCGGATAGTACTGCCGTACGTTGCTGCCGTGCTAGGGGCCCATGCTGCGGCGAGGAGAGCCAGGGTCGTCGTGCCCAATGCGTCAGAACCGAGAATTTTGGTCATGTACGGTTTCATCGTCTCGATCCAAGGGTTGATGGTAGCTGTGACGGTAACCCGATACTCGGGCTGTGCTTTACGGCCGGACTGGGGGTGCGGGATTCTTGGCTCGTTGTGTACTCCCGTAAAAAGTGCTAACGTAGCACTGACCGCTCCTCGCCTTAGATAGAGCCACGCCGGAAGGGAACGCGGAATATTGTCACAGGCCAGTGTGGACTGCATGTTGTACCGCGTAGCGCCCGCCGTCCGGGTTGGAACAAGTCTCGGCGTGGCGCGATGATGGTTTCCTCGGAAGCCAGCTCGGTAAGCGCCTGGTGCCATACCTTTCCTGTCCAGCGAAGGGCGACTACGGTAGCTGCTGCGCCGCTCTGTCGAAGTCTTTGGACGAGGTTGGGAAGGAGGGGCCAGGGTGGGTTGCACCAATTGCTCTCCTTGCGCCAATCGTTGTCTGAGAGGTGGAGGGCGTCCACAGCCTCGCACGTGGGGTCCTTCCAGCCTGCGTTGTAGCGGGGTAGTAGGGTGTTGAGCGCCGAGGCGAAGCGGTCGATCGAATGTTTTCCGAACCTCGCATCGAGTTTTGCAAACAGTACCGCGTCTAATCTCCAGTCGTCGCTGTCGAGATGTCGACTGAGCGTGTCGGCCCAGACGTTGGCCGCTGACCTGATGTAGCGGGCCCTGATAGTGATGTTGTTCGTGTCGAGAAGGCACCATAGTCGTCGTAGGTCGTCCATCATAAGTGGAGACCGTGAGGTCAGGCCAGTCAGAATGTGACATACTGCGTGGTTGTCTTCGTGCAGGAGGACGTTGCGGCCTGCCAGTTGTGGTAGGAAACTCTCGACAGCCTGACGGACGGCCTTCAGCTCCTTCCATGTATTGAAATTGAAATTGAAATTGTTTACAACATGTGCCGGCAAACTGGACCGACTGCTGTCTCACGGGCCACTCTACTTCGCCATACAAGACTTATTAGCAAGTTGGGCCCGGGTCTCTTCGACCAGGTACATTTCTTATCGACACACCTATCTGCAATGTGTGTCGACGTTCCTCGGGAGTTATAATACTGTAAGCAACCGCAGTAATTGCCACAGTCCCCCCACCTAAGCAGTAACAGCGTAATAATTTTGTAATCAAGGAAAACATATCTAAAAATAAATCCACTTGTCGAGAAATGCAAAACTAAACTGCTGCTCGACCTTCACGATGCACGGCCCGCTCCCACCGAACCGGGGTGTCGACCGGCCTAGGCCGGTCGGCGTTCGGGAGGGACGACGGGCCAGCCTAATCTAGCTCCCGCGTGACTTCGGTCTTGCCGAAGGTAGGAGGGGAAAGGCTGGCAAAAAACCCCTCCTCGCGCGGTCGCTCGTCGATCCCGCCGCTCCATCCCGTAAACCCGCCCCAAGGTCTTGCCGCGTCCACCGACGCGGCGGCCCTCCTTGTCGAGGTCCCCCATCACCTCGAGGGCAGGTGGGGGGGACCGAGACACACAGACATAGAAAAAACTAGCGCTCTTGCCTCCGCGCCTGAATTTTCCCCGCTCATTTCCCCGGTTTTTTCTCTGTCTGGTACCCGGGTACCTGTCGGTTTTCCGGCCTGTGGCCGTACCCTCCCCCCTTTGATCGCGCGTCCACCGAGCAGCCTATTCTTGAGCGGGGGCCTCCGCGCTCACCCGGGCCCACGCTCAAGGAATCCTAGGATTATGAAGGTCTGTCGGGGTAGTGAGTGTCGACGAGGGGGGGGGGGGGGGGGGGGGGGGGGGGGGCAGGTCACCGTAGCCGGATCCGGCGGGCCACGGGCGCCCGGAATTAAACAAAACCCTCCGTGCCGGGTTTTCCGGCGGCGCCGACCCAAAGGGTCGTCGCCGCCAGATCGTGTCGCTCCTCCCGTCGCGACCGTCCTCCTTGCCGTCCCAGCTAGCTCCTCCCCCCGGGAGATGACGCTGGACGACGTAGCGGCTCGCAAGTGAGCGCCCTACCCTGGTGCTGCTCTCCAACTAGCTCGACGCCGGGTACGGACATTGTTTTTTAGAATCCGAAAAAAGCCCTCCGTACAGGGCTTCCGGCGGCGGTTGATCCTGAGGATCGCCGCCGCCTCATATAACTGCTCCTCCGTATGCGACTAGCCACCGGCCTGTGCCATGTCTTACCTACCCCTCGGCAAGGTTCGACCGGCACATGGCTGGTCGACGGCTAGCGAGCGCCCTTTCCTGGCGCTGCTTCCCGGCTGGCCCCCACCAGCTCCAACACCCGCCTTCCACCGCTGATCCGGCCGTACCCTCCTCGCCATCAAACGCTGCCGTAGTGCAGGCTCCACCCCTCAAAGTAAGGCTGTATTTAGGAGTATATGTACGCGAAAAAACATATCGGACGGGCCGAGCGGGAGATCTTGGCGCCGGTATTGCACAGAAATTATTTTTTTCAAAAGCCCTCTGTACAGGGCTTTCCCGATAGCTGATGATCCCGCGCATCGAGCTGTTGTCCCTCTTAGCCCCCTACCGTGCCAGGCCAGGCACGGCTACGGGGTTTCCAGCGCCCACCACGGGGAGGTGAGGGGATGCCGACGGGCCTGCGAGCGCACCCTCCTCCGGGGCCGCCGCCGCTGCGCCGCCGGCGGGCGCCTCCTTCCAGGTAATGTGTTTATGTTCGTCTTCCTTGCTCCAGAATCCTCGAGCCTCGACTTGCTCGTTTAGGACCGCGCCCCATCCATACCCGGAGCTGTCCGTGTGTAGATATGCTGCTTCTACGGGTTTGTGGATGGGCTTGCCGTTGGACTGACTGGGCACCTCTGCCCACCACTGTAGGTCGCGGCGTAGCTGGGGGGTGAGCCGGACGAGGCCCCCCACTTCTCGCCGACGACGGAGTGAAGTTCGCGGAGGAAGAATCTGGCCGCCGGAATTGCCAAGAAAAGGTATTGGGCCTGACCTGCGAGTGGCTGTAGGTCTTTTACGGGTAACCAACGCGCGTTCCGTGTAGCTCTGCGGATGAGGTGTCTGGCCTTTGCGCAATCTTGTTGAGATTTTGCTCCGGCGCGTAGAAGTAGCCTGAAGTTGTGTCGATGTCGATACCCAGATGGTGCCCGACTTGCGCTGGTGTCCAGAAAACCTTGGTGGGGTGTCGGAGGAGACCGAGCCGGTCGAGCAGCTGTGAAAGGCGGTGGGGTAAGGTAAGCGCTTCTTCCCATGTTGATGCGAAGAGTAGAAAATCGTCGACGAATGGTAGTATCCGGACGCCGCGCCACCGCGTTCGTCTGAGGTAGGTCTTCGAGCAACTGTTCGTCGGCGTGATATGTGCTTCGGGGTCCGGGTTGCGCAGGAAGGTTACGAAGGTTAGCGTCATCTTGCAGAAGTAAAACGGGGATAGGGACCAACCCATAGGTAGCCCCGCTAGTCTGTAGAGTTGGCCTCGGACGTTGACGATGAAGTAGCTTCGGTCCGCTGGGTTGATGCCCAGTGCGTAAAACCCGTCTTGTAGGTCGAAGATGAACATATAGTCCCCCTTGCGGGTGAGGTGCCTTACCCCGAGTAGTGTCTCCATCTTGAGTCGTTTTCGCACACAATACTTGTTGAGTGGGCGTAGGTCGCAGATTAATCGCCACTGGTTGACGCCCGGTTTTGGTACTAGGAATAGCCTGGAGACGTAGTCGCTGCAGGTCGAAGGCTCCCAAGCGCCGGCCTGTACAAAGCGCGCTAATTCGCGTTCGACGAATTCTAGTTGGGCAGGGGTAGCATCGAGTAACGACACTCCTTGGTTGACTCGTGGGGGTGGGCGGTTGTTTTTGAACGGTATCGATACGCCCTCCCGGATCCACTGTAGGGTTTGCACGCTCGCGCCGATTTTCTCCCACTCGCGCCAGCTCCGTCGCACGCGATGTCGCATGTAGTCGGAGGCTGGGTCGCAGGAATCGGCGCGGCGGTGCACACCATCAGCCCTCTGCCTCGGGCTCGGGCTTTTTGTGTTGGCGAGTCTTGTCCTTGTCGCGCTTCTCTCGTTTTTTCTTGTCCCTGATTTCCTTGTCTGAGGTTCTTGTCCGGCCTCGCGGTAGGTCTGTCGGGGTTGCCTCCGTCGCCCCTGCCGGGCGTCGACTGCTTAAAGGTTTGAGCGGCTTGAGCTTTTGCGGCCGCGTGGAGACTAACTTCGATTCGTTTGTCTTCCAATGCCGCGAGGAGGGCGTCGACGCCGTTAGTGCTGCGGTCGGCTGCCTGTGTGTCGAAGAATCTGGAGTAGACGAGGCGTTCGGCGACTCGCTCCTCTCCGGTAAGGGCCTTCTTGCCTTTGAATCGTCGAACGTAGGTAAGTCGCGACTCGACGGCCTGCGTGACAACCTTGTGTGTCCGAACGGCCGCGTCTATAATATCCCAGGCGTGCGCTCGTTCCGCTTCGGTAGCGGTTGTCGAACGAATCGTTGCCATAGCTGTTTCGAGCGCCGCGTCCGCGGCCGCAGAGTAAACGCCATAGCACGCTAGGTGTCGATACTCGTCGCGAGAGCAAATTCGTTTTTCCTCGATTAGGAACCTGTCAGTCTCGTCGTGTAGAGGCGTCCACAGGCCCGGTATAGAAGCGTTGACAGGCGGTAAATTGTCGTTGAACGCTCGTGGGAGTAAGTCGATCCAATCGCGCGGGTCGATGTACGCTGGCTTGGTCGAATGAGCAGATACAGGCGTGGCGTACTCGTACTCGCTCACATCCTCAGATACTGCGTCGGCAGGTACTGACGGAATGTTATGCTGCTTGGTAGGGGCAGGCGGTTTCGTCTGGTCGCCGTCTACCTTCGGGAGCAGCTGGTTAACAAGATTATACAAGTTTTCAAACTGCGCTGTAGATGGTGGCGCTCGGATGTTCCCGTTGTCGTCCCCCGTCGGGTACAGGTGTTCTGGTAGATTGTCTTCCATAGTTGCCGCGTGAATGTTTTCGATAGTAGCTACACCGTGTGCTAGTAGAGATCAGTCACCTTACTAGACTCCTAGAGTCTAGATGCCGTTGCGTGAGCTGTGCTCGCGCAAAGGCAGAAGGTGGACGACCTCTGTGTGTCGGCGCGTCATATAGGGGTAACGCATGTCTGTGTTTTACCCACAGTGTCATGCGTACTCTAACGGTTAGAATTTGTAACGTCGTGGCAACGCCCGACTACTCTCGCCCCCAGTGTAATTTAAACCTCTATAATTTCAATATGACCAAAAAAAAAATTACCCGAGGGCAGGCTTTGCCAGAGATGTCAGCTTGTTTACAAATTGGCCAAAAGACCACCACATGCCTGGCCTGGGGAAGATTAGCGCTAATTATGGGTTGGGTGGGTGGGTTGCGCGAGCCAGATGGGCGAGCGCAAAGCAGAGAGTGCAAGACTCGGGTTGCACCGGCTTAAGGAGTTGCCGTTAACTATTCTTGCTGGCGGCATGGCATGGGGCGTTGCGCTAGGCGTTTCCTCAGTCCTCGAGGGTTACCTCGAGGACGGGGCAAGACGCACCGCTTTTACAGTAACGCTTTACCATTCGGGTGTGCGTTCTGTCATATATGTAAGTAAGTTTTGCAAACCTCTAGATTTAAAACAATCTGACTATTTACCCGAGGGCACGTTTTGCCAGTATTATAAAAGCCGGAGGCTTGCGCAGCCTAGTCTTAAGGAAGCGGTTTGGCTGGGACGAGCCAGCCGAAGTACTGCTACGCCGTTGGAGATGGGGTCATGGTGGGGTCGATGTATTTCCCTTCAGTCACAGACTTGTTCTTGGCCCAGCCACCCATGTATTTGACGACGTGGAGTGGGGTCCCGATGCAGCTAGCAACGGAGGCGGCACCTTTGCGGAGGCAGTGTACTCACCAGGAATAGTGTGAAGATGAGGACGATTGTTTTGCATTACGAGGACGAGGTTACCATGCGGGTTGCTGCCAAAGGGCTGTCCGATGGCATGGTAATGGAAACTGATGTTGTGCCGGTTCCGGAAATGCTCTTGAGAGATGGTGTTGGGGGCTCCGCGTTAGGACACGTCGGGCGCGTGGGCAGCCCGAATGCGATGTTGATAGGTGTGGCCGTCTTCATAGACAAGGTGGAGCTCGACGAGCCCGTAGCCATGGATGTCAACATCTATGCATGTTGGCGCGTGTGTGGCGGTTAGCCTCCTCAAGCTAAACGCTAGCACAAATCAGTTCTAATCTGTCTAGTTCTGTCGTTGCGAGATGGCAAAATGATGTTGTCGAGAGATGATGGTGAAAGATGTCTCACTGTTGTACTTAAGCAGTATATGTTGTAAGTGAACAAAGGAATTGTTAAAATGGTTCTGTCACCTCCCTCTATTGCACTGGGCTGAAATAGGTTTCTGCCCATACTGTTTACGCATGCAAGCTACGCTTACGTGTCATGCGTTAGGGCTGTCTAACCGTCGTCATCTGTCTTGAGACGCGGCCTGCCTAGCATTGAGTTTCACGACGCGGCCTTTTTTGAATCGAAGAACTCGCTTAGGCGCGTCTTCTGACTGGTTAGATTAATCATGCATATCTTTACGTACCGGGAGGTACTGGTCGTACTGTAGCATCAGTACCCTTTATGAATATTGCAGTAGCGACGTACCCACGGTCCCACGTGTGTACGTCCGTCCGTTGGAAAAGCACGAATTAGAATCTGTAGCGAGTACCAGTGCAATGTCATGCAATGTACTGTTGCAGGATTGTACTCGTCACACTCGTACCCTCCCACTCTTGACAGATCAATGAGGCCGCCGCGAGGTAGACCTCCGTGGTCTAAGCTCCTTTATTGAAGCAGTTACTGGGACTAAGGAATGCGCGCTGGGTGAGCGTGCATGAAGTCGATGTACGCCTGAGTCTTGGCAAACTTGTGCCATTGGGGCGTCTCCAAGAAATCTTGTAACGCTGTGGTCCGGTGTACTTCGTTCAACCGGTGCCAGACAGGTGGAATGTTGTCATCATTGAAGTGCGTCATGAAGAGCAAATATTTGCCTCGTCGTCCAGGTAGCGACTTGATGCACACAGCAGAGATGTGCGAGACATCAAACTCCTCGTCGTCTCCTTCAGGTACAGTCACCGGGACAGCTAGTCGTAGTGGAGCGGTAGAGCATGGTCGTAAATTGTTCATAAGGAACACATGATGTAAGCGTACTGTCGCTGGAAGTTTCAATCTGTAACTGTGCTTCCCAATTTGCTCCTCCACTGAAAAAGGGCCAAGCTGTCTGTCTCTGAGTTTCCGGTTCGGTTGTCCTCGCAGAAAAAGGTTTGCTGTGACGACTGACACCTTGTCTCCCTTAGCGAAATGTGGCGCTGTAGACGGTTCTGTGCGTGCTTGCATCTCGTCCTTGTGTAGCTGTAACACCGAGCGTACCAGGTTGTGTACTTCCTGTAACAATCTCAACCGTTCCGTTGCGTCTTGTGAAATTGGAATCGATGGTCGCATGCTGAACAATAGGTCAGGAGGCTCCTCAGGATAGAACCCAAAGTTAGCCTCGAACGGTGTGTGCTCAATTCCGAGTGCACGCGAAGTGTTGTACGCGAATTCCACTTGTGGTAGTAGCGTTGTCCAATCAGAGCCATCATAGCAACAGAAGCAACGAAGAAGCTGCTGAAACGTGCTGTTCACTCGCTCTGTCAACCCGTCCGTTTCTGGATGTCGACTGGAAGACATGTTCATACGCGTTCCGAGGCGTCTCTAAAGTGTCTGCCAGAAGGCACAGACGAACTTCGGGTCGCGGTCGCTAATCAGCACACGGGGCAGTCCATGTAAACGGTAGACTCCCTGTAAAAACAAAGTTGCAGTTTCTTCGGCAGTAATCGACTCTGTACATGGCAGAAAATGGGCCATTCGAGTTAGATGGTCTACTACAATCAGCACACTCTTAAAACCATTGCTCTCAGGCAAGTGTGTCAAGTAGTCAAGACCAACTGTATGCCACGGTCTGGGTGGAACAGGTAATGGGTAAAGAGTCGCAGCCATCTGCGGTCGAATCTTTGCTCGTCGACATACGACGCAGCGTTCACAAAAATCTTTCACATCTTGGCGAATTCGTTTCCACCAGAATCTGTCGAGTGCTTTAGCAAGAGTGCTAGCAACTCTTCTGTGACTAGCTGACGAACTTTCGTGCAGCTCTGTGATCAATCTCAGTCGGAGCTCAGAGTTTTGTGGTATACAGAGGCGATTGAGGCGCCAAAAGTATCCGTCTATGGCTTCAATCCGGCTGTCTTTC
Organism: Tetraselmis chui; assembly: GCA_026401115.1. NCBI lineage: Eukaryota > Viridiplantae > Chlorophyta > Chlorodendrophyceae > Chlorodendrales > Chlorodendraceae > Tetraselmis > Tetraselmis chui. The sequence goes on from JAPMLY010000875.1 coordinate 117,616, forward strand.
GTCCACTCGCCTTGTCCCCATAATACGAGTCTTGTGAGAACCCCTCGCGAATGAGATCAGCGAACTTAGGGCTCAGCTGCAACGCGTTAACAGTCAGTAAATTTAACTGCGCGTCTTCAAACAGCAGCTGGGACTTCCGTCGTAATTCTCGATCAGACGGAACCTCGCCATCCCAAAATAATTGAAATGTGGCCTGAGGTACGAAGTCTGGACGCCGGCTTAACGGGTCAGCTTCGTTCAGAGCTCCCTTGCGATATGCAAGTGTCATCGAGCCCACAAACGGTTGCAAATCCCGCAGGTATCTTGCTTGCCGCTTGTTCAGCCTGTTGTTCGGTTGCCTGAGCAAATGCCGCAGTGTGTCGTGGTCGGTTACGACAAGGAACTTAGAGCATCCTTCAAAATAGCACCTCCAATGCTTGACAGCTTCGCATACGGCCAAAGCTTCTAAGTCGTACGCAGAGTAAGTGTTACCACGCTCAGCTGGATTCAGCTTACGCGCCCAGTAAGAGACTGGTTGAAGACCTCCTCCTTGGTCTTGCAACATGACTGCTGCAATCCCCACTGTCGAAGCATTTGTAGCCACGGTGAACGTCACGTCCGAGATGACCTCCGGAAGGATCAGGCATGGCGCGGAAATGAGCCGTAACTTGAGAGTCTCAAAGGCTTCCAAACAGGCAGGCGTCAGCGTAACCTTATGTGGATGGGACTTCCGCAGTAAGTCCGTCAGTGGAGCCGTAAGGTCGCTAAAATGATGTATAAATCTGGCGTAGAAGTTGCAGAAATGTATGAAACTGCGAACCTCCTTCTGCGTCTTGGGCACTTGCCAGTCTGCAACGGCCTCGACTTTCTTTGTGGAAACCGAAATTTTACCGGCTGACACAGTATAGCCCAGGTACTGCATCTCGTGCAGTCCGAAGAAGCATTTCTTAAGGCGTAATTTCAAGCCTTCCTCCTTGAATCGCTGTAGCACGAGACGCAGGTGCTCCAGGTGCTCCTCCAGAGTTCGACTGTAAATACAGACGTCATCGAGGTAGACTGTCACGAACTTATGTAAAAAGTCGCGAAGTATGTCATTCATCATCCTTTGAAATGTAGCTGGTGCGTTGCACATGCCAAACGGCATGGCGACCCATTCCATTAAGCCATCAGGGGTCTGAAAAGCCGTCTTGTGGATGTCTTTGTCACGCACTCGAACTTGCCAGAATCCAAAGGCGAGGTCGAGGTGTGTGTAAAAATTCGCGTCCTTAAGTTCGTCAAGGGTGTCGTCCACACGCGGAAGTGGGTAAGCATCTTTACGCGTAACCTCGTTAAGGCCACGGTAGTCAATGCACAGACGTAGCGAGCCATCAGCTTTCCGCACAAAAAGAATTGGCGAGACGAACTCAGTGTAGATGGGACGGACCAGACCAGCCTCCACTGCGTCTTTGAGCTGTCGATTCAGCTCAGCGCGCTCTGCAGGTGACAATCTATTCAGACGTTGGCGTCGCATCGGGCCAATTGTTTCAATGGGATGATCCCACTGTCGGCTTACATGTGGAGAGTCGACAAGTTGCAGTAACTCCGGGAAGTCATCGAAGAGTAACGACCGGAAGTTGTCACGTTGTTCTGCAGTTAACTCCTCTCCAGTGTGAAAGTCTGTTGGTTGTTCAGCGGCTGACGTAAGTTCAATGACGTAAAATTCAGCATGACGTCCTCTGCTGCGGCGCGTCTTGCGCATGACTTTCTGAACTTTAGTAGACGACAGCAGCAGACACTCAGGGCGTCGTTCCTCGAGTGTAGTCTCCACAGTTGTGCCATCCATTAGTGTAAAAACCTTGGTCGTACCAAACTGTAAAGAGGCATGTTCGTCATCAAGCCATGGTAAACCTAGGATTAAATCAGCTGCACGTAAATCACGTAAGACGTAAAAAGTCCGGTGAAATTCGTGTCGAGCCAACTCAAAAGTAACATCGCAGACTGTTGAAGAAGTCACTCGTTGTCCGTTGGCGAGTCGAACTGGGGTCTTAGACGCAGACTTCCGAGTCTGTAAAGCAAAGCGTCGTACGAAGTCCTCTGACACGAAATCAAGCGTCGCAGCGCAGTCCACTAATCCAGAAATTTGGTGTCCGCCATCAAGAGTTTTCACAGTGAGCTCGGTTCGAATTAACGGGCGAGCTTCCGTGAGGTCGGTTAGTAGGGATGTAGCTGGCAAAGAAAATTGTCGCAGCGTAGCGATGGACGGTTCCGTGTCGTCAGGAGGTACATGTACCGAGTTGGGTTGATCATATGTTGTAGGTGTTGTCGAGTCGTAAAACGCACAATCTGCGTCGACTAACCACAGCTGTACAGGCCAAGGAGCTGGAGCAACCACCTCTTGTTGCGCTAGGTTCTCCAGTGACTGGCGAGTAAAAAGCTGTGTCCTTGCTGGGAATTCTTGGTAGAGTTTCCAGTTCGTAGTCAGTTGAGTAAATTTCGCCCATTTCGGTAGCACAAAAACAGCCATCGTAGATGTCGGAGATGTTCGACGACAATCCTCAAAGTGATGTGCAATCTGCTCAGCTAGCTCCCAGGGTGGATTAATGAACACCCGTTCTCTCGTCAAGTCCCTCTCAAGAATGGAGTCACTCGGCGAACAGTGAGGTAAGTCACCGTGCGAGTTTAGACCTTCATCATGAGCACATCCCTCCAAAGTGAAGTTGAATCGTGCATGCAGAGGGTCAAAGACTGAGTCAACCAGTTTTCAATCAATTGAACGTTTGGTTACAGGTTTACGACTCTGTCTCTGCTTAGTCTGACGACGACGACCTACTACTAGCGTTACAGGTGTCGCGACTGTAGTCGATGGAGATGCCGAAGGTGTTTCGACGACCTCTGTCGCTAACATTGTCTCAGAACGAACAGTAGATGTAGCCGGCTGCTCCAGTTCGCTGGTAGAACAGCCTTGCCACCATCATTGCTTCTTTGACTGTTGAGGCTCCATCGGTGCCTTGCCTTTCCACTCCGGACACTGGAACAGTCGGTGTCCCCTCTTGTGACACTTGAAGCAGAGTCCCTCGTCCATATGCTTCTTGCGCTCCTCAGGGGTCATGGCATCAGAGAGAGTCTTAAAGTCAACGCGGCCACGATTTGTAGATGGTTGACCACGGTCACCACCGTTGTTGCCTCCACGACCACGTCCACGACCACGTCCACCACTGTTGCGCTTCCGTATCTTAGAGGCTCCAACAAGGGGGTCAACAAGGTTGCGCTTCTTAGTGGGATGTCCGGTCGGACTAGCTGTACATCGCACGTTACCCTGTTCCGGGGAATCAGTCACGACATCGTTCAAGAAATTCTGGAGCTCCACCAGAGTGAGATTGTAACCCCTCTGAGCTCGGTGTGACTTCGCTTGATTCTTCAACGTAAAGTTGCCTTGTCCGTTAATGAAGCGTACACACTGCACATCAGCTGTCAGGTTCTGACGTGAACGACGTAAGAAGTCGTTGTACTGCTTCGTGTAGAGAGCGTAACTCATGGTGTGAGTCTGCGTAAGGTTCAGCAAAGCGTTAATTGCGTCATCCTGGATGTTCGGAAGAAACGTGGTCTTGCGCAACTCCGCAACAAGCAGGTCGTAAGTAGACGAAATAGCTGCTTGGGTTTTACGGTTCAACCACCACCCATTGAGATGTCCGGAGAACTGAGACGTATCCCAGATAACTGAGTCGTAAGAGTCAGCCGTAATGCCTAGCATTAGAAAACGCTGCGGCTGAGCTTCAAGCCAATCCTCCAGTTCCTTAGCGTCGCGATCAGACTGTAACGGGGAGTTAATCGCAGCTTTACGCTGCGTCTCAATAAGGGTCACATGTAGGCCAGCCAAGTTCCGGGTAGGCATCGGCATTCCCACACGTAAATCTGTCGGTGTTTCACCACTCAGCTGGTTGATGTGCCCACGAATCAATAGCCAGAAAGGACCAGAGTCGACCGTCGTAAACCGGGAGAACATGAAGAACTGTCTCGGAATAGACGTGTCGTCTTGAAAGACCGGGCTGTGTGAAGAGACTGTGTTGGAGTTTGGAAGTTATGGTTACACGGGATGTCTAGCCGGCCCCGCTAGGGGGCCAGCAGTGGGGACAAGGGAAGTAAAAGGAGAGAGATGGCGGCCGGCAAAGGCACCGGCAGGGCCGGCCGACCGCCACAAACGGGGAAATAGAGTACCGCTATTAGTACAACACTAAGTACTAAGATAAGGACTAGCTACCTTGTACATAAGCACTAGGTAATGCAATGCTAGTTCTAACACTCCCCCTCAAGGTAGCTTAGGTCTTGTCGTCGCCCTTGCTTGTCTTCGAGGAAGGAGTCATCTTGGTCGTAGGCGTTGTTCGGGTAGCGGTATCTCAAGCCGGGTAGGTGACGCTACAGGTGCTCACAGGAACGGGATGCTACCGGCGAGTTGCCGACAATAAACTGGTCCAAATGTACTGCTTAATGTACTAGTCTGACATGTAGCGGGAAAACCGTCCACAGGCGAATTAGCTATCGCATGAGAGCGACCGGCGAGGACGGGGAAAAGCCAACAGGGCTGCCACAAGCGTGTAGGCACTCGAAAAGAATAGTCGGGCGCTATCGTGTCGACTCCCCCCCTTCGCCGTGGGCAAGGTTAGAACCTCGCTTTGTCAGATGAGCGTTGCGGCGTTGCCTCGGAAAAAACAAAAACAGTACTATTTAAAGTACGCGCGGGCCGAATTTTCGCGAATCGGTTTGAATTTGATTTTGAAACCAGATCCGGTCGATAGCATCGGTGAGCTGTGAGCAGGGTGGTGTAGACAACCAACCTAGGGCGGCCATATGTGACCATGGGCGGCTGGTGTCGGTAGTGGTAGTTCAAGCGAGTATCCAGGTTGCACGCTCTTCTCCTTGGGTGGCGGAGGCGGTACTGCTAGCCTAGGGCGGCCACGGGGGACCTTGGGCGGCTAGCGTCGGTGTTGACTTCAGAGCGAGTATCTGGGTTGCACGCTCTTCTCCTACTTGGGGCTGCCGTATTTCGGAGGTCTGACTATCCCGGGTAACGTTGTGGGGGGCCCATAACCTGTTGGAGTTTGGAAGTTATGGTTACACGGGATGTCTAGCCGGCCCCGCTAGGGGGCCAGCAGTGGGGACAAGGGAAGTAAAAGGAGAGAGATGGCGGCCGGCAAAGGCACCGGCAGGGCCGGCCGACCGCCACAAACGGGGAAATAGAGTACCGCTATTAGTACAACACTAAGTACTAAGATAAGGACTAGCTACCTTGTACATAAGCACTAGGTAATGCAATGCTAGTTCTAGCAGACTGCTCGACAAAAAGTCTCCCATGGAGTCACGTAACCGAAGTGAAGTAACTCGCTCTTGTACGAAGTAACCTTGTCTTAGCGGGCGTAAGTTTCAGACCGTCAATGTTAATTGATTCCGGAACGACGTAAGTACCATCCGGATTAATTGTCGACTGTGATGTAACAGCATGCTCAACCTGAGCAGGTGTACGTAAGTGGCTCGTGGCAAACAGGACAGGGACAGAAGCCGAGTACACATAAACAAGCTGTAGACCTTCAAGTAACGCGACTCGAACATGAGCGTCACTCAACAGCGTCAAATCATCCGGTGTCAAAATGAGACCGGTTTCCTCGTGTAACTCACGAACGGCAGCGTCAACATGCTCTTCGTTAGGTAAGACTGAGCCAGCCGGGAACCAAGTTGTACCGGTACGAGGCTCACGTTGTAATACTAGCTTCACATCCGACAGTTTAGTTCCTCCAACATGAATGACCAACACCACGTAATGTCCATGTCCTACAGAAGCCATCTCGAATCAATCAGGCAACGTCGAGCGAATCAATGAGCAACGAAAACGTGCGTCGACCAGAGAGCTCCGAAACCAGTGTGGCGGTTAGCCTCGTCAAGCTAAGCGCTGGCACAAGTCAGTTCTAATCTGTCTAGTTCTGTCGTTGCGAGATGGCAAAATGATGTTGTTGAGAGGCGATGGTGAAAGATGTTTCACTGCTGTACTTAAGCAGTATATGTTGTAAGTGAACAAAGGAATTGTTAAAAGGTTCTGTCACCTCCCTCTACTGCACTGGGCTTAAATAGGCTTCTGCCCAGATTGCTTACGCCTGCAAGCTACGCTTACGTGTCAGGCGTTAGGGCTGTCTAACCGCTGTCATCTGTCCCGAGACGCGGCCTGCCTAGCATAGGGTTTCACGACGCGGCTCCTTTTGCATCGAAGAGCTCGCTCTGGCGCGTCGTCTGGCTAGTTAGATTAATTATGCATATCTGTACGTACCGGGAGGTACAGGTCGTACTGTAGCATCAACACCCTTACAATATTGCAGTAGCGACGTACCCACGTTTATACGTCCGTCATGTGGAAAAGCACGAATTGGAATCCGTAACGAGTACCTGTACAATATCGTGCAATGTACTGTTGCATGACTGTACTCGTCACAGATAGAGAGAGAGAGAGAGAGAGAGAGAGAGAGAGAGAGATAGACAGAGAGATAGAAGAGAGAGACATAGAAAGGGAGAGGAAGAGGGAGAGGGAGAGGGAGAGGGAGAGGGAGAGGGAGAGGGAGAGGGAGAGGGAGAGGGAGAGGGAGAGGGAGAGGGAGAGGGAGAGGGAGGGGGAGAGGGAGAGGGAGAGGGAGAGGGAGAGGGAGAGGGAGAGGGAGAGGGAGAGGGAGAGGGAGAGGGAGGGAGAGGGAGAGGGAGAGGGAGAGGGAGAGGGAGTGGGAGAGGGAGAGGGAGAGGGAGAGGGAGAGGGAGAGGGAGAGGGAAAGGGAGAGGGAGAGGGAGAGGGAGAGGGAGAGGGAGAGGGAGAGGGAGAGGGAGAGGGAGAGGGAGAGGGAGAGGGAGAGGGAGAGGGAGAGGGAGAGGGAGAGGGAGAGGGAGAGGAGAGGAGAGGGAGAGATAGACATAGAGATAGAGAGATGCCGAGTCGGTTTTTTGCTATGAAGCTATCCCTAGAGGGGGACAGGGGCAATTGAATATATATTGTGGATAATAAGTAATATACAATTTAGATTCATTATTTGTTTCCAAAGAAAATATCAATCAGTAAAGAAGAAAGGAACTCAAGCACATAAGCAAGAGAGGGATAGAGATATTTGTACATAGGTAAGTTATGTAAGTAAGTATTTGAGTATGATATTGTATATTGTATTGGAAATATCAATCGGCCATTTTATTATATCAAAGCCAAAACGTTTCTTATCCTTGAAAATGTGGAAAAACGTCCCGAATAACGGAAAGCCAATAGCCGAAGATATGACGAGGAATGCACACATTTTCTGCCGGTACATTTGGTACGTTTTGGTATGTGGTTGTACGTTTGGTACGTTTCGGTACGTTTCGGTTACGAATACCTATGCTTACGAATACTAGCAACCGGCCGCCAACCAGCATCGGCACATGCAGCAATAGTACCATCAGCAACACCAGCAGCACCAACAACAACAGGGCCAAGCCCACCAGCATCAATATCAACAGCAACGGTTTGGTGCCATCTAACAAGAGTGGCTCCACCTGTAGCAGCACCACCACCAGAAGCACCACCATGTGCAACCCTTTGCCCACAAGCGTCAATAGCAACACCGATAACAACACCAATTGCAGCCCCCTGCTTACGAATACCAGCAACCGCCCGCCAACCAGTATCAACACATGCAACAATATTACAAGCAGTAACACCGCCAGCACCAGCACCAACAGCAGTAGCAACACAAACAACAGCAGCGCGAAGCCCACCAACATTTGTAACAACAACAACAGCCTTGTGTCATCTAACATGAGTAGCTTCCCTTGTAGCAGCAGCCGCAGCAACACCCACATCATGAGCTTGAAGCTCATCAACATCAGTAGCAACACCAATAGCTAGACCACCAATTGCAGCCCTCTGCCTACGAATACCAGCAACCGCTCGCCAACGAGCATCAACACTTGCCGCAGTAGTACCAGAAGCACCATCAGTAGCAGCGGCAGTAACACCACCAACAACAAGAGAACGACGCCCACGAGCGGCAGTAACTGCAGCAACAACATTGTGCAATCTAGCACCAGTAGCTCCACTTGTAGTAGCAACACCACCAATACCACAAGGTGCAGCAGCTGGCCGAGAACCGGCACCGGTGGCTACTACAGCACGAGCAACAACGTCACCAGCCGCCCTACCAGCAGTGTCTTTATGTCCACTAGTAGGTGTTGCAGCAACCAACCGCAAAACATCACCAACAGCCGCAGAGACCCCACATGTAGCACCCCACTACTAGCAGCAGCGGCATTACCAGCAGCAGCATCAACAACATCACCCCGAGCTGCATCCATCCGTACACCATCAACAACACGTTGTTCCCTAGTAGAAACAGCAATCCGATCGCCAACTAGCACCAACACGTGTAGGAGCATGAGCAGCTGCACCCTTTGTAGCAACACCAAAAACACCAGCACCCCTAGATGCAGCCATGCACACGCCATTACCAACAGTAACAACCGATCGCCAACCAGCAACCGCAGCACCACCGCCAACACCACCAGCAGCAGCAACAACACCAGCACCAGCAACACTACCAATATCCCTACGTCCGCCGGTTGCTACACCAGCAACAACAACAAATGTGCGCCGACCAGCATCGGCAGCCTCCGCTAACTAGCAGCGGCGGGGGCAGCTCGCCGCCCACCAGCAGCAACCCTAGCAACCCGCCGCAGAGCATCAGGTTTTCCCTTCCGACTCGTAAGGGGGCGACGAGCGGCAAAAGTGGCGCGCACGACAGATGCCCAAGAGCCACCGAGGGGGGGTAGAGACAAAGCGGATCGAAGAGGGCGTCACGCATGATGACGAAGAGTGGCGCGGCGGCCCGATGCGGAAGTACGGACATGGGATACAGGGGGGTAAACATCAGACGACGCACGGACCGTAGCACGGGCCCGACGGGGAACAAAATCGAGACGGGGAGGTCCAGACGCGGAGGACCGGGCGAATGGGGGAAGATGAGAGGGAGAAGCCAATCGGGACGGCCCGGGAACAAGACGCGAAGGCCGGTCTGTGGCCCGATCGTCGGCCATAACAAGGCCCCGGGAGCAGCGTAGATCGCTACAAAACACGCAGAGCCACCCCATCCCCTGCCTCCCGGCTACGAACATGGGTGAGGGAGGGAGGGTAAGGAACAAGCGGGGGCGACCTGCATGGGCGCCGACGAGGTCCTCCGCCGACGAGGTCCAATGGTGGTGTTGCATGACGCTATCGCTATTCCGCTATTCCTCTAGTGGCCGCCAGCCTAATGTGACAATTGTTCAAATGGAGTGCGGTAATGCATATTTATCTCAAACACCGGTACATACATACATTCACTCCTCCACAAAAGTCCGTGCATGCATTATGTTAAACATAAGCTAGTCAAGAACACGTTCCCCTCTCACCACGTCAAGCGCGACGACACCCGAGTACCACCTTATTGTAAGAGAGCCGGGAAGCAAGCACTAAGCCGTCATCCGGGGTGGTCAAACTTCAGCTAAAATCGGGTGTTGTCGTTAGAGTTCTTCGAATTAAGCCCATAAATTTGTAGAAAATTGTATGAACTACACACGTCGTTCTGGGCGCCACGCTTCGGCATTGCTCAAGCGCTAATACCAAGCTGCACGTTACTTTTTTGTTTCCGCTCGCTTTCTGTCCAAAAACATCACCCGTGCCAGCGGCGTGAACTTCCGTGCTCTATTCACACACCCGCAAACCAAACCTCGCGCATTGAACACGGCACCCACGCCTCCAAAGAATCCCCAAAAATACAGTTATGTGGAGCACGAATGCACATGACGCAGGTTTACATAAACACTACACGCCGTAAACGTGCGAGGGCGATTGGCTTTGTGGAGGGGCGAGGTCCAGTTTGACCGTTATTAGGGACTCATCACGTTGACGGTGGTGTTTGGAATGCTTGGGTATGCGCTTGTGCCAACCACACCCCCCCCACGCGTGGCAACCGTCAAGAATTAGGCTCGCAAATCAGTAGGAATGAAGAATTGGTAAATACAGATGGACAAACCCCGCACAAATTGCCTCATGAGGTCAGCCGAACTCGACGGGTGTTGCTTGGCACTGCGGCTCAGCTTCGCCGAATAATACGGAAATTAAATTAAATCACAGGAAAAAAATGTTTGTGAGTGTTTGAACTCCAAAGTAAATGCGTTCGACGCGCATTGCAAACGAGCGTCGAACGGTACCCGGCTGAAAAAAGTTTTTACCATGTTTGATTAAGTTATGATCGTTTGAACACTGTGGCCGAAAGCAGCTTGCCCTTGGGCTGTGCGCATATCGGTGGTAAGTCTACATACGCGATTTTGTGCGTTTCCCCCGCAGTAGCCTGCCCCACACCTCCTCCCTCCGTCACCTATGCATCATATTTGCGCGACCGGCGCATAAGCATTCACATTGCGGCGCTTTGCGCCCGTTACTCTTTTCGTTTAACTAGCAGTCCATCACGTCGACAGTTTGAAAGAGCGTGCCGCACGGGTGCGGGCGCGATAACCCCAAGTACACAAGCCGGGCATTGCTTGAATTCTCCCCCGTAGTTGTCGGCGCATTCCATCTTGGGCGCCAAAGCGTTGCCAAGGATTTCAGTAGATGTGTCAATAAAATCGACGCACGATTACATTTTTGCTTGCGAAGGTGCGAAATATTGTCCGGACTTTTGTGGAGGAGTGCACATGTCCTTTTGGATTTCCTTTAGATGTTTTGAATATTTCATCATTGTCCCTATCGCCGTTTTTGAATGACGAGTGAGAGGAAGGTGCCGACGGGCCTTTGAGCGCACCCCCCTCCGCGGCCGCCGCCGCTGTGCCACCGGTGGGCGCCCGGTTAATGTTACCGTTAGTAACGGCGCGTCGCACCTCCATGACAACTAACTTGTACTAGCAGTGGGGCGCAACCAACCACAAGATGACTTCCCCAATGGTCAGCTCTATCTGGCCCTAGCCCTAGCCCTAGCATTATAAACGAGAGCTAGCCAAGAGCATAGCACTCTGTGCTTTCGCGGTCAGTCAATATAGGCTTCGTGCGAACCCACCCACATAAAACCCTAAGCCCCATAATTCTGCGCTAATCTTCCCCTAGACCGGGCGTGTGGTTGTCTCTTGACCAAGTTGTAAATCAATTAAAGTCTTTGGCAAAACGTACCCTAGGGCCTTGAATGCTGATGAAAATTAAGGCACCTTGCTTCGTAAGGTAAAGCATGTTTTTTTGCGCCTGTTGTAAGTAATACCATATACGTATTAGTTGCAGATAGCTACTGTAAGCTACTCTAGATATGATTATTACATGTCTAGATCGGACATACCGATAAACTTGTTGTAAGTAATTCCTAATGCAGATTAGTTACAGAGAGCTAATGTATGCTCTGATAGAAGTCCTTATGTACAGGACATCACCTAGAGTGTCTGAGCGCGATATCACAAACTAGCGTACAGACAGCTGACAGCGACAGCTGACACACACTCTTGTCTCGACACCAGCCGCCACCCAAGGCTGGTCGTGTAGCGTACCCGTAACCATCACGTTACAGTATCTTCCTTATCGAACCGTGCATACCACGTTCAACAGGTTATGGAGCCCTCCACCTGAAGGTTACGCGAGACGACAGCGCCTTTCGGCGTGCAACTTGGACACTCGCCCGAAGGCAAAGCCATTTTTTTTTTTCAAATAATCATACTTTACTCTGTATATTTATTTCCACTTTCTCAAACACTACTCTACGGAACAGCCCCGCTACCACCTACTCTACTCTACGCCACGACGACCTAGCCAACCACACAAGCGCACTCGCTTGTGTGGACAGGGTGCATACAGGTCCAAGCTGGAGTGGGGAAAGGGGGGAGCATCGTGAGGGTGAATACTCATACACAGGGTGCACGACAGCTTCAGCCGTAACGCAGAGCAGCGGACATATACACCTGCCGGTTCTTGCCTCGGCTGTCACTGTGCCCCACACTGGGTGGAGGATACGAAAAAGGTGCATTGAGACACCCCGGGGCAACAGGCCGACGGGTCGGCGGGCATCAGGCCGTCTCTTTGTATACCGTCGTTAGGCACAGTTACCGCTAGTGGATTTTTTCCACTGTCCGGTTGGGTACTCAACCCTTTTACGATGGCGCCAAAATCAAAGCCGGCACCTACCGCATCGGCCGCCGACTCGGGTGTCGACTCCGGCACGTGCGACACTCCGTTGCCCGACTCAGCCGGCGACAGCATTCGACTGGTGATGGAACAGCTACAGCTGCTCCACGCCAGGATGGACGACCAGGACCGGACGCAGTCGGAGCTTCTCCGTCGGGACGCACTGCGCGATCACCCGGTGCCTATCGACACGGCGCCGTTCCAACCTGTGCCCAACCAGTACCGGCCTACTAGCGCCCCCGTGCCTACTCCGGTACACGAGCACCCACCCCACAGCAGCGCCAGCCGCAGGCCCACGATCGACCCGGAGTTCGTTGCGATGACAGCAGACTGGGCCACCAACTTCGACGGTGACTCCTTTTCCCGGTCTTTTCGCATGGACGCTCCGCTTATGCCGAGGACGGGCGAATTCAAGACCTGGAAGCGTGACTTCCTGTCGTTCCTTTCGATTAAGGGGGCTGCACTGATCCCTCAACTTGCTCTTTCCTCCTCTGGCGTGCCTCTGAATCCAGTCGCTCAGCGGTTCGCGCACGCGATGCTCGTTCAGTGCTGCCGCCAGAACAAGCCAGCTGCACAGGCCATCGCGGGGGTCCCCGCTGGACGACTCGACTGCGGGACAGCCGCATGGGAAGTGTTGTGCGAGAGACTGGACGCGCAGTCCATTTCACGCACGCTGTCGCTCCTGGACCGCATGATGGTTCGTCAGGCCTCTGGTCAATCAGTCTCGGCATACGTCCACGCTGTGAAGCAGTGCTTCGATGAGCTGAACGAGTGCCTGCAGCTGAAAGATGGCTCTGCAGCCATTCACCCCCACGTCCTCGCCCTGGTCATGATTCGCGGTCTGTCGAACGTTGGGCAGTATGGCCAAGCCAAACAGTGTGTGATTAATGCCTTTGACACCGACTTCATCCTGTCAGCCGACAAAGTGATGGGGAGCATTATCCACCAGGCTCAAAATCTTGATGCAGATGTCTCCAACAAGGGGGACACTGCTGATTCCGGGCCTGCGGTCAATGCCTTTCTTGCGGATCGCAAACGGCAGGGTGGCCGTGGCGGTGGGGGATGGACCGCGGACAAAAAGAAGTCCAAGTTCGCAATGAAGTGCGGGGCCTGCGGAGACCCAAACCATGTCTTGTCGACCTGCAAAGCGCCGGATGCTGATGTCCTCCGCTGGACACTGGCCAAGCGCAAACAGATTGCCGAGAGATACGCGGACCAGCCTCCCCCCACTGCACACCTCAGCCACCTTTCTGCTGCTGAAGCATCTGAGGGACATGCTCCCGCTGTGGACGCACTGGAATACGACATGCAAGACGAGTATGACGACACTGAGGTCAGTACGTCCTTTGCCTCAGTTGCATTCACGTCTGCTGCATCTCGTGTTGCCGACCTGTCTGAGTACTGGGTAGTTGACTCTGCCTGCTCCGTTAACTTGACGTCATTTCGGTCGGATTTTTCGGAATTTCATCCATCCTCCCGCCGCAGCACAGTTGGTGGTGTCGGTGTCACGGTCCAGGGCAGTGGAAAAGTCCGCATCCCCATTTGCCTGACCTCCGGTCGAGCAGTCTTTCGGCTCGCTCATGCCCTGTACACCCCTGACTTGTCCTCTCGATCAGCGCAACGTATCAGTCGTCTCCTGAGTGTCAGCTGGATGCAGCAACACTCAGGGTGTGCGTTTTCTTTCCCTACAGACACTGACTCTGGCACTGTGCGCGTGACCACAGGAATGGGGATGCTAATCCCGTCGGGGAACGGACTGTACCTCCTCCCGAGGTCGCATGCCTGTGCGGGGATGTCCTCGCCCACCGTAGACAGTCGTAGCCAGAACTCTGTCGCACTTGTTGCTGAGTGCGACGCTGCTTTGTGGCACAGTAGAATGGGGCACCTGAACATGCAGAGCCTGCAGGCTCAGCATTCTCATAACACGGTGTCTGTACCGGTTATGCCTAGTTCTGTAAAAGATCTCGCATGTGAGTCTTGCAATCTGAACAAAGCCACGTCTGCGCCAAAAAATCGCACAGCATCTCAGAAGCCAGCCGCCCCGCTTCAACACATGTCGTGTGATCTGTGGGGTCCTGTCAGTGTACCCTCCCCCTACGGCCTGCGGTATTGCCTGCTGGTCATCGACCACCACACTAACTTCATGTGGGTGCGGTTTCTGAAGTCTAAGGATGAGACGTGCGCGAAACTGGAGACCATCCTCCTGGACGCGCGGCATACTCATGCCCGTTATCACTCACACCTCCATGCATTTGCACCGTTTCTGAAATTCGACTCGGACTCGGTTTTCGAGGCCGCGACCACGCAACTCATGTGCGCGAGATTGGGTTTCAGCACTCAATTCTCGGCGCCCTATGCACATCACATGCTTGGGAAAGCACAACGCCCGTGGCGCACACTGCGTGACTGCGCGTCCTCAATGCTTCACGCCATGTCTGTGCCTAACAGCATGTGGTCATGCGCGATCAGCACTGTGGTCCACCTCCGTAACCGTACTTACAGTCGGGCTGTTGGCCCGTCTGGGGGGGTCCCTGTCACCATTCTCACAGGCGCAGTCCCTGACGCGTCAGTATTTCGCGTGTTCGGATGTGCAACATTTGCCAAGGTACCTGATAACCTCAGACGGAAACTTGGCCTAAAAGCGTTCCGAGGTGTGCTGGTGGGGTACTCTCATAACTCCCCAGGGTATCGTATCTACAACCCCGCGACCAGGCGCATCACCACGTCTGTTCACGTCAAGTTTGAAGAGACTGTGCCCGGGTTTGGGACATCCCACCATGTCGCCTCGTCGATTGATGTGTGTGCAGACACAGAGGCTCTCCCCATTTCCCCTGAAAGTCACCCACTCCCAGATCTGACCCTGGACACAGATGACACAGGGTGTGTGGAGGAGGTCGACAGACCCGCTCGCCCTCGCGGACCGCCTACTCGCTATGGGGAGTATGTTGCCCATGTCTCTACTGTGCCGCGCGTGTGTGTCACTGACTCGTGTGAGCACGACCTGTCCGACCACATGGACGACATTTTTCCACTCCCTGACTTCTCCATGATGACAGCTCAGCCACGTCACAGGTACTCTGAAGGACCTGTGAGTGATGTCGCTATGGTATCCGCAAGCGTCTGTGTTGAACCCACATCTTACAAGGATGCCTTGGTTAGCCCACAGTCCGCGGACTGGCAGACAGCCATGCAGGTGGAATTCAACTCTCTGACGTCCAACCAGACGTGGGATCTCGTTCCCCTGCCCGCTGGACGCCGCGTGGTCAACATCATGTGGGTCTACAAGGCTAAAACAGACGCATCTGGTGCTGTTTCTCGATACAAGGCACGATTTGTCGCAAAAGGCTGCAGCCAGCGCGAGGGGATTGACTACACGGAGACGTTCTCACCCGTCATCCGACTAGCTAGCCTCCGCGTCTTCTTCAGTATTGCCGCTGCTCGTGACCTCGACCTAGGCGGTCTCGACATCGACACGGCGTTTCTGTACGCACCCATCAAGGAGGATGTCTACATCAGACAGCCCCTGGGGTTCGATGACGGTACCACCAATGTCTGTCACCTCCGCCGGTGCCTATACGGCTTGAAGCAGTCCCCCAGGGAGTTTAACGAGCTGCTTCGCGACTGGCTAGTCTCTCAAGGCTGGCGCCAGCTGATCTCTGACCCATGCATCTACATCTTTGAGGCCGACGGCGTCTTCGCCATGATTGCCCTCTACGTGGATGACATTCCTGTGGCGTGCAACAACACCGCCTGGCGGATGGCCTTCACCGCGCTGGTGCGATCCCGATTTGACATCAAGGATCAGGGTGACATGTCCGACATCATCGGCATGCACATCACCAGGGACAGAGCGGCGCGCACCATCAGCCTCGATCAAGGCAAATACGTGCGCGAGCTGCTTGAAAAACATGACATGGTGGACTGCAAACCCTCGTGTCTCCCGATGGACCCCGGTTTTTTGGCTGCGCTCTCCAAGCAGACGGCTGTACCCCTCACAGGCGCGGACCGGGACGTTTACCCGAGTCTGCTCGGCAGTTTGCAATATGCCGCTGTATGCACTCGCCCGGACATTTCGACCGCGCTTAGCATTCTGGGCTCTGCGCAAGCGAACCCTACCGTGGCCCACATGCAGGCCCTTAAGAAAGTGTTGCGCTATCTTAAAGGGTCTCCAGCCATGAGCCTGACGTTGGGGGGGGGTGAGGACAACACTCTCCAACTTACAGGCTTCGCTGATGCAGACTGGGGCAATGACAGTGTGACACGCCGGTCACGATCGGGATTTGTCTTTACACTGGGCAGAGGTGCAGTCAGCTACAAGTCTAGAAAGCAGTCCTGCGTCGCACAGTCAACATGCGAGGCTGAGTACTACTCAGCAGCGGACGCGACTAAGGAGGCCATCCATATTCGACAGATGTTATCGGAGATCTTCAGTCGACCTGTCAGCGGGACGACCACAATCTGGGAAGACAACCAGAGCTGCATCGCCTATTCGCAGAATGCACTGGTGAGCGAGAAGACCAAGCACATCGACCTGAAGTATCATTTCGTGAAGGACCACGTACATCTGGGGACCGTCAAACTACGGTACCTACCCACCGGTGACATGGTCGCTGACATGCTGACCAAGCCACTACCTGGACTTGCACTCGTGAAACACAAGAGCGCCATTCTGGGGACATCTGGACCCATGCAGCGACACACTTTGTAGAAGGAATTCTGTAATCACTTCCATCTGGTCACAAGACACACCTTAGCTATCTTGAGGGGGAGTGTTGTAAGTAATTCCTAATGCAGATTAGTTACAGAGAGCTAATGTATGCTCTGATAGAAGTCCTTATGTACAGGACATCACCTAGAGTGTCTGAGCGCGATATCACAAACTAGCGTACAGACAGCTGACAGCGACAGCTGACACACACTCTTGTCTCGACACCAGCCGCCACCCAAGGCTGGTCGTGTAGCGTACCTGTAACCATCACGTTACAGTATCTTCCTTATCGAACCGTGCATACCACGTTCAACAAAACTGTCTGACTCGGTACAGAGCTGTCGCTAGGCTACAGCTCTCCCACTTCTGTTGTCCCGACACCACGCCTGTAGGCTGGTTGTCGCCGTAACTGTTCCGTTTGCGGGACTGTGACTGGAACTACGTTTGCGTAAGTTATCTTCCACACTAAATGTGTTTGCATGGTTCAATAGGTTATGGGCCCTCCGCATTTACGTGGGGTTTACTAGGGCACCGGCCGGAGTTTGTCCATTAAGGGGGAGTGTTTACCTATCCCTCCGTAGGACTTCTAATGGACACATGTGTACGCTAGACTCCGGGGGAGTCTTGGCCCTCCACCTATAGGTGTTCGCTATAGGTGTTCGCCGCTCAGTCGCGATGCGATGGGTTCATATACACAATATGTTCCTATCGGGTACCGACTTTTGGCGGTACTTGGATAAGGCGTACACCTCCGTTCCGGGAAGCGGCGGTTCTATCGCCCTTCATGCCATTCCGTGTGTACATGGATTAACATGTTATGGGCCCTCGCCTCACGTCACTCACGCGCGACAACTTGGTTCGGCGAGCTGCGATCGACAGCTCTCCCGCAGAAGGCAAGTTTCTCTAGACACCTAGTACTTTCAACTTGTAGTCGGCGGTATCGCAAGTATAAACTGCGATTTAAAACCCGCCACCACCCCTCTTAAGTCAGCCACTCGACGGCGATAGCCAGCCACCCACACCAACGCACTCGTCGTGTGTGGACATGGTGCACACAGGTCCAAGCTGGAGAACGGGGGGGCGCACCATCGGGTGAATACGCATCCAAAGGTTGCACGCCAGCCGTAGCTTACCTTTTTATTTTTATATTATCCTAGCGACTCAGCCACCAGCGTCTCTTCCTAACCATCGCAGCCGCCCGCGACCTTGAACTCAGCCAGCTTGACATCGACACAACGTTTCTCTACGCCCGATGGAACGTCCAAGGTTTGTCACCTCAAGCGCTGCCTCTACGGCCTTAAGCAGTCCCCCCCGCGAGTTCAACATGCTACTTCGTGCATGGCTCGTCGACCATGGATGGCGACAATGCGTCTCCGACCCGTGCATCCACATCTTTCGCACCGGCCACGTCTTCGCCATGATCGCCATGTACGTCGATGACATTCCCGCGGCCTACAATGATGCCACTTGGCTCGCATCGTTCAAAGCCCAACTCGGAGCGCGGTTCAAGATCAAGGACCTAGGCGACCTCTCCCAACTCCTCGGCATGCACATTACCCGCGATCGCTCCACGCGCACAATCTCGCTGGACCAGTCCAAGTACCTGCGCGACATCCTCGCCAAGTACGGCATGTCCGACTCTAAGCCGTCGTCACTTCCGATGGACCCGGGCTTTCTCGCCGGCCTTGCACACTTGAATTCGCCCTCTCTCACAGGAGTGGCCAAGGACGTCTACCCCAGCCTCATGGGCAGCCTCCAGTACGCAGCCGTTTGTACACGCCCCGATGTCTCCACGGCGTTGAGCATCCTCGGCTCTGCCCAAGCCTCACCCACCGAGGCACACTTGCAGGCTCTGAAAAAGGTCCTCCGCTACCTCCATGGCACCATCGACATGCGCCTGACGTTGGGGGGGGGCCTGGACCACAGCCTCCAACTCACAGACTTTGCCGACGCTGATTGGGCCAACGACAGCAGCACCCGCAAGTCTCGCTCCGGCTATCTCTTCACCCTCGGACGCGGGCCAGTCAGTTACAAGTCCAAACAACAGACTTGTGTGGCTCAATCCACGTGTGAAGCCGAGTACTACTCTGCGGCTGACGCCACCAAGGAGGGACTCCACCTCCGACAACTCATGGGGGAAATCTTCAACTCCCCCATCACCGAAACCACCACCATCTGGGAGGACAACCAAAGCGCCATTGCATACTCCCAGAAGTCCAAGTGGCACTTCCTCAAAGACCACGTGGAGGAGGGAACCATCAAGTTGAGGTACCTCCCCACTGACCAGATGGTGGCTGACATGCTCACCAAACCCCTCCTAGGACCTGCACTAGCAAGACACCGAAGTGCAATCCTTGGAGGACAAGACCCAATGCAACGCTTCATCCCGTAGCTACCTTCAGGGGGAGTGTTGTAAGTAATACCGTATACGTATTAGTTGCAGATAGCTACTGTAAGCTACTCTAGATATGATTAGTACATGTCTAGATCGGACATACCGATAAACTGTTTGACTCGGTACAGAGCTGTCGCTAGGCTACAGCTCTCCCACTTCTGTTGTCCCGACACCACGCATGTAGGCTGGTTGTCGCCGTAACTGTTCCGTTTGCGGGACTGTGAGTGTAACTACGTTTGCGTAAGTTATCTTCCACACTAAATGTGTTTGCATGGTTCAATAGCGCCCCCGGCATATAAGACAGGCAGGTAACCCGCACCGGCACCCTCTACTACAGGCGGCGTAGTTTTGCGAGCACAACGACTGAGAGCATAACCTCGAAACAAACCTCAAATTACTCATCAAACCTCAAATAACTCATCATCGATCATGCTCCCGCCCGGGTAGGCGACGCTCGTGTGAGTGCATTACGTACCATTGTACGAGAACCATACCGTACTGCGCTAACCCCACACGAGGCTACAGGTAGTATTGGAGTTTCGTAAAGTATGTTATAATCCTTACGGGTAATCCTTGCAGGTACCTGTACCTGTACCGATTACGCGCTACCGAAGCAGTATAGACATCAGCGTTGACTCTCGGAGGCCGGGCAGGGCGTCTTCCGGTCACTCCACTGAGTTCTCGGCTGAGAATTTAGGCTACTTCAGTTTCGGGTCCTGAGTGTTCTAGTTGTGGGATCCACCCTCCTCTCTCTTTATACCAGGTATCTTCTGCCACACGGTCGGGCGAAGCGGCGATGTCTGCCCCGGAGACACTCTGCCGGTTATTCGAGACATCGTCCGCCTTATGCAAGACGAGTGCAGTGGAAGTAAACTTGCGCTCAATCCGAAACCCAGCTCCTGAACCAGACGCGACAAGCAGCCCGTCAGGAGACTCCGCCGATTTTCAGCAGACAACTCGAATCTCCGAGGTAACACGGCCATAGCTTTCCTGAGTAGCAATTTCCCCCTTGACTGTCTACATAGCACGCGCACCGAAGCACGCCACATGCCGCGGCCGCACTTTTGACCGGGACGACCTGTGCCCAGCCAGGTACCAAAGGAAGAGTGGCAAAAGATGGCGGACGCGCGGTTGGAGGCAAGACGTGCATCTAAGGCACTCCAAGACGTCAGTTCCGCACCACCTGGACACGCGATGCTGATTCTTTGCCAGTTGTTGAATCAGTGGCAGGCGGAAGATACGTTCAAGGCGGGTTTCCGCGTTCTTAAATCGTTTATCGGAACCAATCAGAGCGACCGTACAACACCCGTAGTACTGCTGTTGTTAGGACAGCATCATATTCTAGTCGTCGCTGAGGCGGTATTCTGCGGGCCTCGTCGCTTGCGCAGGCAATGGGCACTAGCACCGCTGCGACGGAGGAGTGCTCAACCAGCGGCGTCACTAGCGAGCTATGGAGGTTTGTTTCAAGTTTCTCCGGTGAAAATTTATCGGGCATAGATGACACAGCCGACGTTCGCCGAGAGTTGGTCGCAAAATTGACGGCGATGAAAAGAAGAGCCGTCAAACAGGCGTCGAAGGTATGCTTCCCATCTACCTGCGAAGTCGATTCACTTTCAAGAACAGATATTGTCCGTCCTCTGGCTAAATCTTTGCTCGCCCGTGGCTGCGCGGTTGCGTGCCGTTTGTAGGTGGCGGCCTCGAGCGCGGAGGCGACACTGAATTTCATGGGAAAAGTCGCTCACACCTTGGAAGACCTAAGCCCCATCAGTTCATACGCAACGAATGGATCAACTCCCGGCCTATCTGTGTGTCGCTCCAAGCCACTGCAGGTCCGCCTTCTCAACCCCACAACACAAAGTCTTGTGGTGTTGCTCATTTTTGCTGACCCTCGTAAACTCTCCTTCTCTTGCCACGCCACATTAACCCCCCCCTCCGTCTTTCCCACCCCCAAAAACACACACACACACACACACACGCAGACACAGTGTACAAACACACCCCGTGCTAGTAAATGCTTGCAGGCCAAGGCTGCTTCAAGTTCGCGGACCAAGGGAAATAATCGCGGAGGGAAGGAGAACAATCCGATTGGAGGCGGGGAAGGACGGGACAGGGGGAGTGAGGAGGCGGTGCAGGCCATCCCCGCCGTGACGCAAGTAACGCCAGAGCTGAACACGCGCGCAGTGGCGGCGAGCCCTGCGCCGCTGTGGGTTCTGCAGTGCGACACGTATCAGTGCAAAACACCTGATCCGGCACAAGAGGTGAGCTTCATAGGATTGAAGAGCGGGAAACGGACATGCAACCGCTGCCATTGCCCTCTGATTATGGTGTCTTTATCTTTGTGACTTGACACACTGATGCCACATATGCCACTTTGTTCTCAGCTGTCATCGGAGGTATCGCCAGTGCGCCGACACCTTGAGATGAGAGAGCCAAAAGACTATGCGGGAGACGGAGAGGAGGCGAGCTGTGGCGTTTCGTGTGCGGCGGAGGAGCTAGCAAAGGCGTTAGAGGAGACAAGGGAGGAGTTGTCACGCGTGCAGGCGGACGTGAGTGCAGCGCGGGCGGTGATGGCGTGGGTGTTGGACAATCATTGGTCGGAGTCGATCAGCAAGCACAGCATGAGCGATGCGCAGGCTGTGGAGTGGGTGGCTGCCGCTGTTGGGGGCAGCGCACACAGGATGGCTGCTGACCTGGGTGTAGCACCAGAGGAGGCAAGCCCCGAGCTGCGCCGCCCCTTGGCACTGGAGCTCGCCGTCCTGTTGCACCGCGTCGTGCGCACGCTGCGGCGAAGTGATCGAAAGGCAGCAAAGACGGCGGCAGAGATTCCAAGGATCAACAAGAAGCTCCCGCCTAACACGGAGCCGCTGTGGAGGAAACTGACCCGCCGTCGTTAGAAAGTCCCCCCACCCTGCATTGTGGTGTCAGGCTGCTTGGTGTGTGCGCAGCTGCGCTTTGATGCACCAACGCTCTTTTCTTTCTCGCCACTTCAAGGCAGGACGTGTGCGGAGTGTGGTGTATGTATTTTGACGTAAGGCTGGGATGACCAACGTGGGGTGATACAGCACAGGGGGCGAGGAGAGGAGGGGATAGAGGTTATCTGCAAAGAGTGGATAATTTATTGACACAGATAGTATCGAACTTTTAAAAAGGTCGTCGCCTGACTGCGTTGCGTCGAGCGGCCTCTACTCCAGAGCAGTGCGCACCTCACTCTCACCGGGTATCCGGTGAGCGAGGGTGCGTGTAGTTGGTGCGACTGTACACCCTCTCACTTGCTACCTCCCTTCCTTCGCTGAAAGTCCTCTTCCCGCTGCGCTCGGGCAGCAGCTTTGGCGTTAAGCTCCGCCTCCACCCGCGCGTTGGCCATATCCCACTCCGACTCGATATCGGCTTCCTGCTGGGCGCGCTCAGCCACCCGTTCCTGCGCCACTTCCTCCTGAAGCCGCTGTTGCACTATCCTACGCAACATTCGTATACGCAGGTGCGCGTCAGGCAGGGAACTCGTAATACAACGGAAACACACCCACGCGGGTCACCCGACGACTATAGTATGTCTCTCGTTTAGTCTAGACCACCCGCCCCTTTCAGAGTAGCGCGGACATAAATACCGAGTGAGTACAGTACTGCATGCGACTTCGAAGCGGATGGCAAAGAAGCTAAGCGAACGTCTACCGTGCCATCTCCTCGTCGCTCTCCCGCTGCGCATGCAACGCTACAGCATCGAAGCCCTCCTCCGCCTGCAGCCTCTCCGCCAGCTCCTCATCCGACACCTTCCCTTGCTCAGGCGCTGACATACTGCGCAACGCCGTATGGAAGCGCGCTGTAAGACTGCGATAAGAAACGGTGTACCGATTGTAGAGTAAGAAACTTTCTGAGGGGGCTCGCGAGAAATGGGCGTTGGTTAAAGCTGCGTGAGTTTAAATGTAGGTTCGGGTTGGGGGATTAGCGACGACCTCGCGCCGCAACTGCCAGCTCACTCTCACCAGCACGCGTGCGTTGCCAAAAAGCATTAATTGTATTGGTCGCTACTGATACGGGTACTTGTAGAGGGAAATTTCTGAATACGTCTTTATTATATTGGTCAGCAAACTCTAAAATTACACAGAGCTTTAATTAAATTGAACGGGGGCTAGATTAGCAAGCGTTGCCATGACGCTTCGTAAGTCTGACCGTCCATCGGGCTTAGCTTTTACATGCGTTGCCTTAGAAAAACAGACCCCCTATATATGACGCGCCGCACACTTTAGGCCACCTTCCGCCTTTTGCGCGACTACAATTCATGCAGACGGCATCTAGTTTTTAGTAGT
The DNA here is from genome assembly GCA_026401115.1 of Tetraselmis chui. NCBI lineage: Eukaryota > Viridiplantae > Chlorophyta > Chlorodendrophyceae > Chlorodendrales > Chlorodendraceae > Tetraselmis > Tetraselmis chui. The sequence goes on from JAPMLY010000875.1 coordinate 141,171, forward strand.
CTAGCAAGGTGTGGCGGTTAGCCTCTGAAAGCTAAACGCTAGCACAAATCTGTTCTAGTCTGTCTAGTTCTGTTGTTGCAAGATGGCAAATGATGTTGTCGAGAGGCAATTGATGAGAGATGTTTCACTGCTATACTTAGGCAGTAGATGTTGTAAGTGAACAAAGGAATTGTTAAAAGGTTCTGTCACCTCCCTCTACTGCACTGGGCTTAAATAGGTTTCAGCCCAGACTAGTTACACCTGCAAGCTTCGCTTACGTGTCAGGCGTTAGTGCTGCTCAACCGTCGTCATCTGTCCTCGAGACACGGCCTGCCTAGCATTGGGTTTCACGACGCGGCTCCTTCTGCATTGAAGAGCTCGTTCTGGCGCGTCATCTGGCTGGTTAGATTAATTATGCATATCTCTACGTACCGGGAGGTACTGGTCGTACTGTAGCATCAGCACCATTACAATATTGCAGTAGCGACGTACCCACGAGTATACGTCCGTCCTGTGGAAAAGCACGAATTGGAATCCGTAACGAGTACATGTACAATGTCATGCAATGTACTGTTGCAGGACTGTACTCGTCACACTCGTACCCTCCCCCTCTTGACAGATCAATGAGGCCGCCGCGAGGCAGACCTCCGTGGTTCTTGGCTCCTTTACTGAAGCAGTTACTGGGACTCAGGAATGCGCGCTGGGAAAGCGTGCATGAAGTCAATGTACGCCTGAGTCTTGGCGAACTTGCGCCATTGGGGCGTCTCCAAGAATTCTTGTAACGCAATTGTTCGATGCACCTCGTTCAATCGGTGCCAGACAGGTGGAATGTCGTCATCACTGAAGTGTGTCATGAAGAGCAGATATTTGCCTCGTCGTCCAGGTAGCGACTTGATGCACACAGCAGAGATGTGCGACACGTCAAACTCCTCGTCGTCTCCTTCAGGTACAGTCACCGGGACAGCTGGTCGTAGCGGAGCGGTAGAGCAGGGTCGTAAGTTGTTAACATGGAACACAGGATGTAAGCGTACTGTCGCTGGTAGTTTCAATCTGTAACTGTGTTTTCCAATCTGCTCCTCCACTGAAAAAGGGCCGAGCTGTCTGCCTATGAGTTTCCGGTTTGGTTGTCCTCGCAGAAAAAGATTTGTTGTGACGACTGACACCTTGTCTCCCTTTGCGAAGTGTGGCGCTGTAGACGGTTATGTGCGCGCTTGCATCTCGTCCTTATGTAGCTGTAACACTGAGCGTACCAAGGTGTGCACGTCCTGTAACAATCTCAACCGTTATGTAGCGTCTTGCGAAATTGGAATCGACGGTCGCATGCTGAAGAGCAGGTCAGGAGGCTCCTCAGGAGAAAAACCAAAGTTAGCCTCGAACGGTGTGTGCTCAATTCCGAGTGCACGCGAAGCGTTGTACGCAAACTCCACTTGCGGTAGAAGTGTCGACCAATCAGAGCCATCATAGCAACAGAAGCAACGAAGAAGCTGCTGAAACGTGTTGTTCACGCGCTCTGTCAATCCGTCTGTTTCTGGGTGTCGACTGGAAGACATGTTCAGACGCGTTCCAAGGCGTCTCCAGAGTGTCTGCCAGAAAGCGCTGACAAATTTTGGGTCGCGGTCGCTGATTAGCACACGGGGAAGTCCATGTAAGCGATAGACTCCCTGTAAAATCAAAGTGGCAGTTTCTTCGACAGTAATCGACTCTGTACATGGCAGAAAATGGGCCATTCGAGTTAGATGGTCTACCACAATCAGCACACTGTTAAAGCCGTTGCTTTCAGGCAAGTGTGTCAGGTAGTCAAGACCAATCGTGTGCCACGGTCTGGGTGGAACAGGCAATGGGTAAAGAGTCGCAGCCATCTGCGGTCGAATCTTCGCTCGTCGGCACACGACGCAGCGTTCACAAAAATCTTTCACGTCTTGGCGGATTCGTTTCCACCAGAATCTGTCGAGTGCTTTAGCAAGAGTGCTAGCAACTCCTCTGTGACCAACTGACGAACTTTCGTGCAGCTCTGTGATCAATCTCAGTCGGAGCTCAGAGTTCTGTGGAATACAGAGGCGATTGAGACGCCAAAAGTACCCATCTCTGGCTTCTATCCGGCTGCTGTCTCTTGTCCACTCACCATCGTCCCCATAAAACGAATCTTGTGAGAACCCCTCGCGAATGAGATCAGCGAACTCAGGGCTCAGCTGCAGCGCGTCAACAGTAAGCGAATTTAACTGTGCGTCTTCAAACAGCAGCTGGGACTTCCGTCGTAATTCTCGATCTGACGGAACCTCGCCATCCCAAAATAAGGGTACTGTGGCCTGAGGTACGAAGTCTGGACGCCGGCTTAACGGGTCGGCTTCGTTCAGAGCTCCCTTGCGATATGCAAGTGTCATCGAGCCCACAAACGGTTGCAAATCCCGCAGGTATCTTGCTTGCCGCTTGTTCAGCCTGTTGTTCGGTTGCCTGAGCAGATGTCGCAGTGTGTCGTGGTCTGTTACGACAAGGAACTTAGAACAGCCTTCAAGATAGCACCTCCAATGCTTGACAGCTTCGCATACGGCCAAAGCTTCTAAGTCGTACGCAGAGTAAGTGTTACCACGCTCAGCTGGATTCAGATTGCGCGCCCAGTAAGAGACTGGTTGAAGACCGCCTCCTTGGTCTTGCAACAGGACTGCTGCAATCCCCACTGTTGAAGCATCTGTAGCCACGGTGAACGTCGCGTCCGAGCCGACCTCCGGAAGGATCAGGCATGGCGCGGAAATGAGCCGTAACTTGAGAGTCTCGAAGGCTTCCAAACAGGCAGGCGTCAGCGTAACCTTCTGTGGCTGGGACTTCCGCAGTAAGTCCGTCAATGGAGCCGTAAGGTCGCTAAAATGGTGTATAAATCTGGCATAGAAGTTGCAGAACTGTACGAAACTGCGAACTTCCTTCTGCGTCTTGGGCATTGGCCAGTCTGCAACGGCCTCGACTTTCTTTGTGGAAACCGAAATTTTTCCGGCTGACACAGTGTAGCCCAGATACTCCATTTCTTGCAATCCGAAGAAGCATTTCTTAAGGCGTAATTTCAGCCCTTCCTCCTTGAATCGCTGTAGCACTAGACGTAGGTGCTCCAGGTGTTCTGCCAGAGTTCGACTGTAGATACAGACGTCATCCAGGTAGACTGTCACGAACTTATGTAAAAAGTCGCGAAGAATGTCGTTCATCATCCTTTGAAATGTAGCTGGTGCATTGCACAGCCCAAACGGCATGGCGACCCATTCCATTAAGCCATCAGGGGTCTGAAAAGCCGTCTTGTGAACGTCCTGATCACGCACTCGAACTTGCCAGAATCCAGAAGCGAGGTCGAGGTGTGTGTAAAAATTCGCGTCCTTAAGTTCGTCCAGAGTGTCGTCCACACGTGGTAACGGGTAAGCATCTTTACGCGTAACCTCGTTAAGACCACGGTAGTCAATGCACAGACGTAGTGAGCCATCAGCTTTTCGCACAAAAAGAATTGGCGAGCCGAACTCACTGTAGCTGGGGCGTACTAAACCAGCTTCCACTGCGTCTTTGAGCTGTCGATTAAGCTCAGCGCGCTCTGCGGGTGACAATCTGTTCAAACGTTGGCGTCGCATTGGGCCAATTGTTTCAATGGGATGATCCCACTGTCGGCTTACAAGTGGAGAGTCGACAGGTTGCAGTAACTCCGGGAAGTCATCGAAGAGTAACGACCGGAAGTTGTCACGTTGTTCTGCTGTCAGTTCCTCTCCAGTGTGGAAGTCTGTCGATTGTTCGGCAGCTGACGTGAGTTCAATGACGTAAAAATCAGCATGACGTCCCCTGCTGCGGCGCGTCTTGCGCATAAGCTTCTGAACTTTCGTAGACGACAGGAGTAGACACTCAGGGCGTCGTTCTTCGAGGGTAGTCTCCACAGCTGTGCCATCCATTAGTGTAAAAATTCTGGTTGTACCAAATTGTAAAGAGGCATGTTCGTCATCAAGCCATGGTAAACCCAGGATTAAATCAGCTGTGCGTAAATCACGTAAGACGTTGAAAGTCCGTTGAAACTCGTGTCGAGCCAGCTCAAAAGTGATGTCACAGACTGTCGTAGAAGTTACTCGTTGTCCGTTAGCGAGTCGAACTGGAGTCTTACTTGCAGACTTCCGAGTCTGTAAAGCAAAGCGTCGTACAAAGTCCTCTGACACAAAATCAAGTGTCGCAGCGCAGTCCACTAATCCAGAAATTTGGTGTCCGCCATCAGGAGTTTTCACAGTCAGCTCAGTTCGAATTAACGGGCGAGCTTCCGTGAGGTCAGTCAGTAGTGCTGTAGCTGGCGAGGAAAATTGTTGCAGCGTAGCGATGGACTGTTCCGAGTCGTCTGTTGGTACAGGTACCGAGTCGGGTTGATCAGGTGCTGTAGGTTCTGGTGAGTCGTTAAACGCACAATCTGCGTCGACTAACCACAGCTGTACAGGCCAAGGGGCTGGAGCAACCACCTCCTGTTGCGCTGGGTTCTCCAGTGACTGACGTGTAAAAAGCTGTGTCCTTGCTGGGAATTCTTGATAAAGTTTCCAGTGCTTAGTCACCTGAGTAAATTTCGCCCACTTCGGTAGTACAAATACAGCCATCGTAGATGTCGGAGATGTTCGACGACAATCCTCAAAATGCTGCGCAATCTGCTCAGCTAACTCCCAGGGTGGGTTGATGAACACCCGTTCTCCTGTTAAATCTCTGTCTAGAATCGAGTCACTCGGCGAACAGTGAGGTAAGTCACCGTGCGAGTTAAGACCTTCATCATCAGCACATCCCTCCAACGTGAAGTTGAATTGTGCATGCAGAGGGTCAAAGACTGAGTCAACCAGTTTCCAATCAACTGAACGTCTGGTTACAGGTTTACGACTCTGTCTCTGCTTAGTCTGACGACGACGACCTGCTACTTGCGTTACATGTGTCGCAACTGTAGTCGATGGAGATGCCGAAGGTGTTTCGACGACCTCTGTCGCTAACAGTGTCTCAGAATGAACAGTAGATGTAGCCGGCTGCTCCAGTTCATTTGTAGAACAGCCTTGCCACCATCATTGCTTCTTAGGTTGCATCGGTGCCTTGCCTTTGAACTCCGGACATTGGAACAAACGGTGTCCCTTCTTGTGGCACTTGAAGCAGAGTCCTTCGTCCATGTGTCGCTTACGTTCCTCAGCTGTCATCGCATTTGCGAGTGTGTTAAAATCTTCGCGGCCAGATGTCTGACCACGTCCACCATTGTTGCCACCACGACCACCATTGTTGCCACCTCCACGTCCACGTCCGCGGCCACGTCCACGGCCACCTTTGTTACGTTTCCAGACGTTAGCGGCCTCCTCGAGAGGGTCATCAAAGTTGCGCTTACGTGAAGGCTGGGCAGATGGTCCAGCAGCAGACTTTGTATTGCCGAGTTCCGGCGAGTCTGTCACGACGTCATTCAAAAAGTTTTGCAGCTCCACCAGCGTAGTCTGGTATCCCTGCCGAGCTCGGTGTGACTTAGCCAGGTTCTTGAGCGCTTCGTTCGCTAGGCCATTAATGAAGCGTACACACTGTACCTCAGCTGTCAGGTGTTGACGAGACCGACGTAAGTAGTCGTTGTACTGTTTAGTGAAAACCGCGTAACTCATCGTGCTGCTCTGCGTAAAGCTTAGCAAAGCGTTAATTGCGTCGTCCTGAATGTTCGGAAGAAACGTCGACTTGCGTAACTCCGTAACAAGCTCGTTGTACGTAGATGGAATTGGAGGCTGATTTTTCCGGTTCAACCACCACCCACCCAGGTGTCCAGAAAACTGTGAAGTAACCCAGAACACTGCGTCGTACGAGTCAGCTGTAATCCCAAGCATAACAAAACGCTGAGGCTGTGCTTCAAGCCAATCCTCCAGTACATGAGGTACCTGACCATTCTGGTACGGTGAAGTAATAGCAGCCTTACGCTGAGTCTCCGTGAGGGTCACAGATAGTCCAGCCAAGTTGTGGGTAGGCATCGGCATTCCCACTCGTAAATCCGTAGGTCCTTCACCAGTCAGTCGATTAATGTGTCCGCGAATCAGAAGCCATACAGAACCAGAGTCGACCGTCGTAAACCGGGGGTACATGTGGAACTGTCTCGGGATAGACGTGTCGTCTTGCATGACTGGAACATGTTGTGTGATTGCTCGATAAAAAGATTCCCACTGAGTCACGTAACCAAAGTGAAGTAACTCACTCTTGTGCTTCTCAGCACGAAGTAACCCCTTCTGTGAGGGCGTAAGTGTCAGACCGTCAATGTTGATGGTTTCCGGGACGACGTAGGTGCCATCCGGATTAACTGTCGACTGTGCCAAAACAGCCTGCTCGACCTGAGCAGGTGTACGTAAGTTGTTCGTAGCAAACAGGACAGGAATAGAAGCCGAGTACACGTAGACAAGCTGTCGTCCTTGAGGTAGTGCAACGTTAACAGGTTCACCACTCAACAGCGTCAAATCATCCGGTGTCAAAACAAGACCGGTCTCCTCGTGTAACTCGCGAATAGCAGCGTCGACAGGCTCTTCGTTAGGTAAGACAGAGCCAGCTGGGAACCAAGTTTTACCAGAACGAGGCTCACGCTGAAACACCAACTTCAAGTCCGACGGTTTAGTTCCTCCAACGTGAATTACTAACACCACGTAATGTCCGGGTCCAAGAGAAGCCATCTCAAACAATCAAACAACGTCGAGCGGTTCAACGAGCAACGAAAGCGTGCGTCGACCAAAGAGCTCCGAAACCAGTGTGGCGGTTAGCCTCTGAAAGCTAAACGCTAGCACAAATCTGTTCTAGTCTGTCTAGTTCTGTTGTTGCAAGATGGCAAATGATGTTGTCGAGAGGCAATTGATGAGAGATGTTTCACTGCTGTACTTAGGCAGTAGATGTTGTAAGTGAACAAAGGAATTGTTAAAAGGTTCTGTCACCTCCCTCTACTGCACTGGGCTTAAATAGGTTTCAGCCCAGACTAGTTACGCCTGCAAGCTTCGCTTACGTGTCAGGCGTTAGTGCTGCTCAACCGTCGTCATCTGTCCTCGAGACACGGCCTGCCTAGCATTGGGTTTCACGACGCGGCTCCTTCTGCATTGAAGAGCTCGTTCTGGCGCGTCATCTGGCTGGTTAGATTAATTATGCATATCTGTACGTACCGGGAGGTACTGGTCGTACTGTAGCATCAGCACCATTACAATATTGCAGTAGCGTTGTCCGCCTCTACATACAACAACTAGGCACTACGGACGAAGATCGAGTTGCTACGAGCATGTGTCGCTACCAATGCATAGTTTCTTTTCTTCTCCCGCGGTGGTGCATTGATTGCGTGCCTTACTGGTGACCTCATCACCGCGCAACAAGGTGCGAATCATCATGTACCATCGAGACCGGAAGGGACAACGAGGAGTAGCTACAAAACACCGACTCTTGTGCGCCATCCTAAGGAACACCCATAGTCGAGTTGCCGGTCTCTTGAATTTTTTCGACAGCTTGCAACGGGGTCTTGTTAGCTTCGAGCGACAAGACCCCGTTGTATCGCTGGGCGATCTATAGCCGCGACAAACAAGCCATCTCGTTAGCAGACTCCCTTACGAGCTGGGTGTAGCTCGTCCTCAAGGACGTCAAGGCTGACACCCCGGACGGATTCGCAAAGGTGCGACAACTCTAGCGTACGCGATCGGGGTTAACATCAAGAAAAAAATTCGACGGATGGGCGACGGAGTCAAGCGTCGCACTCGACTACGTCGACTCCACTGTCGTACCTACGACAAGGCATGGTACTTCTTTGGTTGGCTTACGCCTTGGGGCGGCCAACCGCAGATTATCCGCCAGACGGCGACATGATGGTAATACGGAGCCCTCACTGCTTTGTAAATGGTCATATTGTTAAATCATACAGGTTCAAATCACACGGGGGCTAGATTAGCAAGCGTTGCCATGACGCTTCGCAAGTCTAACCGTCTAGGCTAGCTTCTTAAATGCGTTGCTCAAGAGAAACATACCCCCTATATATGACGCGCTGCACACGGCGTTAGAACACCCGCCTTTTGCGCGAGCACATCTCAAGCAAACCCACCCTCCCCAATTCCTTCTTTTATGAGTGTAAATGGCCCTTTGGCCCTGGCAGACCAATTTGTGTAAGATATCTACACTTTGTAAACATGATGTAAGCATTGAAAGTACGGATTGGGAGTCACTAGTACTCAACGACAAAGAACGACGGTAATACGGTATTCAGTTGGTACGGGTATTCGTCGATCCGCGCGCTAGGGTGCTTACACTGCAAATCAACCGCCCCCCAAGCCCAATCGGTCCCTAGCCCGTGCCTTTTGTTCGTATTTCCGGGCAAGTGGCAAGAAAATAAAGTGCATACAACATGCAATTCTCGGTGTCGCTTCTGTGTAAACGGCCGGGTGCAACACACTCGGTGAGTACTAGTGCAATTGTGCAAACATGCTGAAAACCCGGTGTCGAGCAGTCTCTCTCTGCTTGTCGCGACATTACGTGCACCTAGCTTCGCGTAGAGGCGTGAATAACCTACACATGCACGAATATCAGCCCGCAAAATATGTGCCGCAAATCTAACGTGTGTGCCCACAATAAGTGGGGCGAGTCGATAGAGGTGTTAATGTCATTGAACAACGCGCCGTCGTGTATTGTTCGCAAATCATAATTCTACCACTCAATTGAGTTGCATGGCCATCGCGGCACGGTGTGGCAGGTTATTAAATCCGTGCCGCTAGTTACGGACTTTATGGGGAGAGTGTACATATCATGATACACTATGCTAGCCCCGCTCGATTAGTACATGTGCTGATCATGTGTGTCCATCTCGGTGTAAGTGCCGCCCCTACGCATCGCTTGAATAGCTGCGCGCGGACGCGCGGGCACGAGCGCGCGCGCATGTGTGTGTGTGTGTGTGTGTGTGTGTGTGTGTGTGTGTGTGTGTGTGTGTGTGTGTGTGTGTGTGTGTGTGTGTGTGTGTGTGTGTGTGTAAGCATACCAATATGGCTTGATAATTCCTTCCGCCAACATCTCCGATGTCGGTATGGAGACGACAACAATGATTTTTGCGTCCACAAGCTACAGGACATAGTGGTGGCGAATGCCAATGTGCTGGGTGCGATGTGACGCCATGGAATCATTGACGACCTTGACTTCGCCCTTGTTGTCCTCGTAGACAACGGCGGGCATGTATCTGTGTTGCTCAACATTAGCGAGAAGCTTTTCGAAATGAGTAGTGCTCTGGGCATCCATGCTCAATACCATATACGCAGCCTCCGTCGCTGATAAGGTGAGAACTTCATTAAATGATGTGTACTTTATGCATTGTCGATTGGCCTTCCAATCGAGGATTTGGGCTGTCGGAGAGCATGTTGTGGCATGATGCCCAACGTAGCCAGTCAAGTCGGGATTCATAAGCTCCAATTTGGCGAGTCCGTGGAGCGCGCGAATCATTGTGGTGAAGATCGAGTCGAGTGGTGACTGGACATAATGCGGCGGCCGACTCTCGCACGTAGTTGACGACACTTGCGCTGACGGCTTTGAGGACAATGTAGCAGGTCAAACGATCAGGGAGGCAATCAATTTTCAACGGATTGTTGCCCCCCAACGCACGGGCGAGAAGCCATGCTTGCAAATGGCTGGTGGTGTATGTCCAAGAAATTCAGTAGGGCCTCGTGGGCGAGGGCGGTGTTGTGGTTTGCCGTGTTTGCCTCGTTGATCGAGTGGAAGGTCGGCATGGCGAGCGCGGTGACCACGTCCACGACTTGTTGGCGTCAGAGCGGGACCTTTGCATTGGCCGCGTCCACCTGCGGGGGAGGGGGTTGTTGAGTAGGCAGTCAAAGTGCCAATGGAGTCAGCCACCCTCCGGTTTTCCATCTCGTGTGCAACGATACATGGCGAAATTCTGCTGGCATGAATTAATGTGGTGGCTTTGTCACTATCTAGAGTATTTTTGACTGCCGTTTCCACGAATGCGGCGAACGCGCTTGCGTTCTCTCGCGGGGCTGCTTGGCGAGTTGAACGAGATTGGCCTTTGTGGGGCTTGTGTTGGATGACAATCCTGGACAACAAAGCTAAGAGTATTGCTGAGGCGGCCTGCAAGTTTTGTTGCGCGTCAAGGGCAGAGATGATGTTTCGCGGGCGGCTGAGTGATGCTTGTGTTCATTTGAATGTGTGTTGGCGACAAATAAGCTTTCGTGGAAGAAAGTGGGGATGAGGGAGCAATGGCTGGACATTGAGCTCTCCGAACCTATGTAGGAGCCTCTAAATAGCGGTCTATGGCCTCTCACCCCTCTACATGTAGGTTTATTAGTTTGAGGAGACGGATTGTATGGCCCATACCACGGCGATCTAACATTACGATGAGGTTGTGCCACGCGCGTCTGATGCCGGGAATAGGCGAAACGGGAACGGCGGGTCTTGCTCAAAAAAGGTAAGCGACGCCGAAGGTTTTTGGCACATGACGACGAATAGCAGTGGGCCAAAACTATGGTGCTGACATGCTAAATACTCCGTATTTAAATGAGCGTCATGAGGGAGTGGTCCAGCCCTGTTGGAGTTGGGAACGGATAGTTACACGTAGGTCGTACCAGCGCCACAAGTGGGCCGGGTGTGGAGACAAGAGACGTGAAAAGGAGAAAGATGGCGGCCGGCGAAGGCACCGGGAGGGCCGGCCGACCGCCACTAAAGGTGAAAAAAGAACCGCTAATAGCGTAACATTAAGTAGCATGATAACAAATAGCTGCCTTGTACTGAGCACTAGGCAACGGGACGCCAGTGCTAACACCCGCCCTCAAGGTAGCCGAGGTCTTGCATTCGTCTTAGCTTGTGTCGAGGAAGATGCCATCTTGGCCGTTGGTGTTGTGTTGGTAGCGCGTGTCTCATGCCGGGTAGGTGTAGCGACAAGTGCTCACATAAACGTGCCGCTGCCGACGAATTGCCGGTATGAAGCGGTTGCAAATGTGCTGCGGAATGTACAAGTCTGACATGTAGCGGGGGAAAATGTCTACGGGCGAATTAGTCGACGCATGAGAGCGACCGGCGAGGAAAGCAAAGACAACATGGTTGTCAGGAGCGTGTAGGCACGCAAAAGCATAGGCATGCGCTGCTCGGGTTGAACCCCCCTTTCGCCGTGGGCAAGGTAAGATCCTCGCTACTTCAGGTGAGCGTTGCGGCGATGCCTCGGGAAAAAAATAGCGGTACTTATTAAAATACGCGTGGGCCGAATTTTCGCGGGTCGGCTTAAAAACCATATTCGGTCGAGAGCATGGGTAAGCAGAAGGTCAGGTGGAAATGAAAGCTGGGTGGGGCGAGCGTGACGCCGGGCGCTTTACACACACTTTTTTTTTTACGTAGAGGACAGTCGCGGACAACCAGCTCGCAGGTAATATATAAATTTCATTTGAAGTCTAAGAATGCTTCATTAATAAGAAAAGTTGGAGCAGCTACTCGCACTTAGTTACCGAGGATGTTGTCGGAGTACGATTATTGCCATGGCTCCGTCGTGTGCCGCATTGCGGGGGCTGTGCAATCGGTGTTGTCGGTGGCGGTTGTTGCTTAAATATCGACGGTTATTATGGCACCTTCCCGTGGAAGTCGGCCCCTCCGTATCGCTGGAAGGCTGATGGTGGCATCCTCATGGGTAGGTGTTCCGGGTGTTCTCTCAAATCTCAATGCGCCCGGTAGGAAAGTTGTATGCCTTTATTGAACCACTCTGTTGGCACGGCCGTGTACGAGCTGCTACAAACATGTCCCTATTTCCGAGGTGACACGAGTCAGCGAGTTTGTAAGTGAGTTTGTAGCTTTTTGGGCTACATTTATCCGTACCTCATAGATAAAGTTATTAAACGATGGGTCCATGGGTGGATGTACCTTGCGGCGAAAGTGTGCCAGCGTCCTGCGGTGCCATGGGTGATTGGAGAAGGCGGGCCGAGCGTTGTCTGCGGGCCGAGCGTTGTCTTCCGTGCTGTTGGCGGTTGTTCGTCCACCATGATTATGTCGCGAGTGCACTAGTGCATATGGGATTCCTTATGATAGGTCCTTCGTACGAGTGGAAAAGCGATGGAGTGCTGTTGTTGGCGTTCGCATCCTGAACTAAATCTACTTACTGATGTCATGATGTGGTCGAGAGCGGCTTGTGTGGGCATGGTGTTGTAGGAGCATGTTGGAGAGCTAACGGCACGGCTGATATATATATATATATATATATATATATATATATATATATATATATATATATAGTATGCTTGCTCGTTCTGTTGTACATCAAAGGCTGATACTATGCTGTCACGCGCGGTTGAGTGATGTTCATGGAGGTTAGCAAGAGATGTGGCTACAACCAATCTTTCGTGAAAATGGAGTAGTGGGGAAGTATTGGTTTATCGTTGATCTCTATAAAATGAAGGAAGATCCTTTCTATGTAGAGATAAATGGCTTCCCCGTCGGCTTTGGGTTGCATGCTATAAGGGCTCATAACCGATGACCGGTGCATGGCGGGCGAGTAGCTAATCGCTACCTCAGAGAAGTGAGACGTGACGGTTCCAAAAGGAGTGAGAGGCGGCGGAGGACGGGCCGTCACTACATAATAAAAGATGAGAGGCGGCGGGAGACCCGCCGCCTTCCTGAGCGGTGGCGCACGTAGTACACACACACGCGCAATTGACAAGTGTTGCCCGCCGGCGGCGCAGCGGAGGCGGCCCGGAGGGGGTGCGCTTGCATTCCCATCGGCACTCACCCCGACATCATCGGGGTGCGCGCTTGTAACCCTATTGCCGTGCCAAGCATGGCACGGTCGGTGGCTAGGCGGGGAGGGCCCATAGCTGCGATCCGCGCGATTAGCAATTGTCGGGAAGACCTTGTACATAGGGCTTTTGAAAATGATGTATGTGCACTACCGGCGTAAAGATCTCCCGCTCGGCCCGTCCGATGTGTGTTTTCCGAGATTGAATACTCTCATATACTCTCGCGATAAGGAGGCGGGGGTGTGCATGTGATTTTTTGTTGCCGAGAAGAGTACGGGCGGATCGGCGGCGGGAAAGAGGTGTAGTAAGAACTGGCTGCGGATAGACGGGATGCGGCGCCAATGAAGGGCGCTCGCTGCACGTCGACTAGTATATGGACGTCGACCCGACCCAAAGGGGGGGGCAACATGATACCAACCACGGGGAGGGTTGTCGCGACGAAACGAGCGCCGTGGTATGACGGTGGCGATCCTCAAGATGGGCCGCCGCTCTAAAACCATGCACGGAGGGTTTTGGGAAAATTTCCGTGCCCCGCGGCCCGATGGATCTGGCATCAGTGACCGTGCCCTACCTTGCCGATACCCACTATCGATAGGCACACCTAGCATTAGAGAGCGCGAGGCCCGGGTGAGCGCGGAGGCTCGCACTCGAAATAAGGTTGCTCTACGGACGCGCCAACGATGGGAGGAGGGTATGATCGCTAGATGGTTGCCCATTTGTACCCATGTAACAGTGCGGAACAACCGAAGAAATATGGTAAAAACTTACATGCGCGGAGCAAGAGCGTCGATTGTTCTATTTCTATGTCGCCCCCCCCCCCCCCCCCCCCCCCCCCCCCCCCCCCCTCTTCACATGCCCTCGAGGTGACAGGCGACCTCGACGAGGAGAAGCGTCGGGACGGGAGGAGCGGCAACGACTTTTGGACGGGGCTGACGGGATGCGACGGGGGGATCGACAAGCAAGTGCGTGAGGAGATTTTTTTCGCCAGCCTTTCCCCTCATATCTCCGGCAAGACCGAAGTCACGCGGGAGCTAGACTTGGCACGACCGTCACCCTTCTCGAACGACGATCGGCCTAGCTAGGCCGGTCGGCACCCCGGTTCGATGAGAGCGGGCCGTGCATCGTGAAGGTCTAGCAACAACTTTCATTTTTCATTCTTGTCAAGTGGATATATTTCTTAATCAAACTTTCTTGTTTACAAAAATGTTGTTAGTGCTTAGGGGGGGGGGGGGGAACTGTGGCAATTACCGCTGTTGCGTACAATTATATCCCCCGAGGAACGTCGACACACATTGAGGATCGGTGCGTGTGTCGATAGGTGTGCCTGGTCGAAGAGTTCCCGGCCCAATCGTAACTCCTAAGCGTTCCGAATACCAAAGTAGTTGATGGCCGTTAGACAAAAGTCGGTCTAGTTTGCCGTTATCATTGAAAAACATTTTCATTTTCATTACACACACGTACATATACTTGAACTAATGTGCTTGGCTGCTTGCTATGATACCGTAGCCTTTAACGCTGGCTACCGGGTATTGCAAAACTTGTCACCAAAACGTATGACAACGTTTGAAAAAATTCTACACTCCGTCAGCCATATTTTGCATCTTCATAGCGATATTCCCGCGCAAAATGCAGAGCATCAGATTCTACGGATGCTCGACATGTAAAAAAAGACTAGTGTGGCATCCCGTTTGATTGCGCGGCGAGGTATGGCTCGGGGGAACTCGCTGCGGCGCTCTTGAAGGAGCCAAGCGATGCATGACTAGTCAGTGTCCATTC
>JAPMLY010000876.1:0-90000 GCA_026401115.1 Tetraselmis chui
GCCACCAAGCCACCAAAAAAGAAGAAGAGAGGGAAAAACCTAAGCCCGAGGAACAGAAAGGCATGCATACCACAGCGTGAGCACTGTCCTCCTGAAAAGCGTCGCGGAGATAGGACCCCAAAGTACCATGAAGAGCAGCACAAAGACGTTGCATGAATTCACGTCGCACATCCCCCAAAAAACGCCGAAAAGGAATAGAAGTAGATCGGCGAACGAAATGTTGCATACGGACATAACTATCGCACTCGTACACGCTCTCCAAGCAACGGAGTACTTCCGACATATACGTTCAGAGCGCAAGGAGCGAGAGTCAGCAGCACCCATATCAGGGAAGCAACGAACAACCACCAAAATAGCCAAACGATCAACCAACTCAACCGCCATCGGCGCCAACCGGCCCCCATCCTCCATGGTAAAGGGATAGCAGTCATGGATCGACTGAACCGAAGGCGTGCCAAGCAAAGCAGAAGTGCGGAGGCCCGCATCAAGTTTGCCATGTTGAGCTCCCAATGAAAAGTTGCCATGGAGTGGGAGACGAGCCTCTATACGAGGAACATTGGTTTTCGTGCGAGCACTTCTAACCGTCATCACATCAACAACAAAATGACGGTGCGGAGCCATGAAGTCTAACCAAAATACATCCCCGGGGCGATTTCGAGAAGCTCCCGACCGAATACGGCGGACCTCCAACCGCAAGTCCCGCGTCGAACATGCATGAGTTGTGGACAAATTTGGTGGGATTATTATTGTCTATTTATCATAGGTCAGGTCACCAGTGACCGAATCTATACCACTTCTAGCACATGTGATACCTTCATCAAGTCAGCACCTATAACCAAAAACTTTTCATGACATGTTGCTTATGGCTTAAACTTGCTTAAGGGACAGGCTTCGCATGCAAAGCGCTCGTACACACGGTGTTCCATAGTGTATAAAACGAGGGTGTATAACGAAATTTCAGACACTTTTTTTTCCTCCAAACCTCAATTGACGTTTCCACTCACAATTGCGTGGCCGGTGACTCAATTTTACAAATTAAAGGTTCATTGCAAAGCTAATATAGTGTACACTTCGACACTAACAATTCAAATGAAAAAAATATTAATGTCGATATGGCCAGATGATGGTTTAATAAAGTAAAAGGTCACTAGGGTTCGAAGCTATAATTTTAATATATTTCAGTGCTCTAAAAGTACCGCAGGAGGGGATGAACTACAACAAAATAGTCAAACACTTTCCTTGTGTATATTAAATCAAAACACATTTTTATCGTTATTGAGTCATATAGAATTGTTGAAATATTATACCAAGTGAGAAAACAAAAACTCACGTAGCGCCAGCCACGTCTAGCACCGCAAATGACCAACTTCACGAGCTACCAACGCTTGAACCCTCACCTTCTCCGATTCCGCTTGCCCTCTTGCACCCGACGTCGCCTTCCATGCCTTCCGCTTTACCCATGCTTGTATCATCGCCTCATAAAGTCGGTTCCTTGGCTGCACATCGTTGACGTGGCGGGCAAAGCAATCCGGGTTCAGGGCCGGGCTGCAAAGAAACACGCAGACCCAATTTTATTCGCCTTTCCATTCCATCCATCCAGCACTAGTATGGATATCCCATTGCTCCCAACTCCTTAGGTGCACACTACTCGTTCCATCCGCAAGCAAAATTGAATTGTTGCGGGTAAGTGTTTAACCCGTGGCTGTGGTTCCGGCAGTCCCTAGCGGGCACATAGGCTGCTTGTCACAATCCACATCGGCCAATAGCTCCCACCCATGATTTCCCACCTTGACTGTTGATGTGCAACATGCACGCTGCCCACTCGCCTTTGCTTTGGTGAGCAACCATTGGCGAGGAAATTTTGAGTGGCCGCTCGTCACGCTCCCAATCATGCACATGCCATTCTCCGCAAATCTACGCGCGAGATGTACGCTAGCGACGCCACTATCCACTATCGCCGTGCGTCAGCTATTGAATCACTGAGTGGTGCACCACATGGTCTTGGCAAGCTCCTTACCATACTCCTCCCAGAAATCCTTATTCGCCATGCTCTCCTTCCCCTCATAAGCATACGGCTTCACAAAGATTATGCAGCCCATATCACAGTCCGCAATGTGTGCAACTCGCGACCACAATTGACTAGCTTCCTAGCCACAAACATCCAGCCAGGCATGCAACCATTGCCCCAATACTTTCCCCGTTTGCTGTCGACAGTGAAAATGGGAAAGACAGATTTTTAAAATTCCAGCTCACGCTTTTCAAGTTTACTCTTCAAGTTTTACTCTGCGCCACGGGCATAGCCGCTACGCAATGCGGGGTCGACTTTTCAACCTTCGCCCAACACATGTAACTGCCCTCCTACGTCTAGCAGTCCACCCTCGCTAGCTCCATCCTCCTTGCCTTCCTCATTACTTCCTCGTCGTCGGAGAGGGCTATTTCTCCAACATCCACAATAAGAGGACTCCAGCCCCGCAAGCGCCCGCGTCCGCGCCCGCGCCCACGCCCACGCCCACGCTCATAACCACCACGAACTATACAGTTTATGGACTCTTGTTGTTCCTCATCCTTTTAGAGGATGTGTTTGCGTACGACTCGTCGCTTTTAGGTACCTCAGAAAGCGAAGCGCCCGAGTGCGTAAGCGAATTTCTGCCGCGGGGGCGAGGCTCGCGAGCGGCATTTCCTCATCCCGCTATGTCTCTTTAGCGGTCAAGTCTACCGCTGCACTACCACCAACAGCCAAACCACAAGCCACAACATGTTCCTAATAATCATAGGCGTTGTCGAGCTGAGTATCAAGACGCGAGAGGGTCTCACCGGCCAGCTCTAGCTCTTCTTCGGGGGCGGTTAGGATGTCGCTATCCTCATCGCGCGTCCCTCTCCCGACATCTGCGCTTATGTACTGCGCCTAGTACGCGCGGTAGCCGCATCAGCCCCGAAAGTGGCCACATAATACGTTGGTCTACCATAGTCAACGAAATAGGTGGCTCGTGTGGTGATAGTCGCGCCTTTTGAAACATAGGTTGCGTGGTTGCGACGCATGTCGGATGTTATTCTTAGTAAAAAACCGCGAACTGAACGGCTAGTGACACACCATGAGGGTCACAGTGCAAAGAGCACCGCCGCCAGATACGGCAATATTTTCAGATATTTTTTTTTTCTGCGACGCCCCTGAGTGCGAGGAATGCCGCTGATCTGACTTTACCTACAAGAAACCAGAACGCTGATTTATTATATGGGGTTTTTGAAAACGGTCATGCCGGCATGATATCAGCAGACCGGTAAAGTCGGCCCCGTGTCGAACTCCGTACGATAGATTCTAACCGGTTATATTTTAGCTCCTAACGGGGGAGAAGTACCACTTGCCTCGAAAATGGCCTCTCCATGACATGCTGATTGGTTTTGCTGGGTTGCGTGCTCGTCAGTTGTCACGCGCTCCTTCGTCTGGGGCGTCAATGACGGGCTACTAAAAGATTTTAATTTCATTATATTAATTTTTTTTAATCCCGCAAGCCAGACCATAGCACTCTCTCCGTCCTCCGGCGTGTCCACAGTCACATTCTATGCAGCAATAAGCCTAGAATGCTGCTTCGACATAGACTGGGCAATATATGAGCACCGGTGGGTTGAAAATAATAGCCTCTTGTAATATACGAGTTGACACAGCATGCGAAGTCACACGTGCGATGGTGGCGGCGGGGGTTTAATTGTTTAACAACTTTGAAACAGTTGCCCATCCTTCAGCCTTTTCCAAACAAGGCAGCGCATGCATTCATGCTGCTCCCCGACAGATCTTGCAATTATCGAAAGACATCCGAATTAAGCCTCCGCATCACCCAAAAAAATTAAAGATCAAGCATCAACTGCAATGCATCAAAAAATGATGCATGAAAATTTTAATTCAACTGGTAATTCATGGACGCATTGATTATATAAGCCACTAATTCATGGACGCATTGATTAAATGGGGCACTAATTCATGGACGCATTGATTATATAGGCCACTAATTCATGGATACATTGATTAAATGGGGCAGTAATTCACGGACGCATTGATTAAATGGGCCACTAATTCATGGATTCATTGATTAAATGGGGCACTAATTCGTGGACGCATTGTTAAATTCAGCACTAATTCATGGACGCATTGATGCGGGTGATGCAGGGCGAATGCATTGATGCATCCTGCGCATCGGTATGTTGGCAAAATTCATATTATGGGTGGATGTTTTCAATTACATAAGTTTGTCTAGAAAACTAAATTGAGTTGGATATTGTATATGGGACGTCCCATACAAGTTTGTTAAAATTTTGACCATTCTTTTGGTTCCCTCCCCCTCTTGACAACGGCCGCCAAGACTGGCCCGCCCACGAGTATAACCCTCTCTAGGTTGTGAGTTTAACCCTCTCCTGGTTGTCTTGGCTGCAACGGAGTGACCCGCCGACTAGCCGCTCAATTGGGATCATCGGGAACATAGATATGATGAGGATACTAATAATGAACAAACCAAAATCCATGTCGAAATTTGTAATATGCGGAGTATGCATGTATTGTCAATTCGTCACGTGCGATAAAGTAGATGCATATATTAAATTTGATAAGACGCATGTGCATATTTCGACATTGTGCAGTATGCATTTGCATATTATGAAATGTTCGTGCGCATTGTGCAGCTTGTTTGTAAAAACATTACGCAGTCGCGTACAAATTCAGTGCGTTAAAAACTTGTAGATCTATTAGACTACACCGGTACACCCCCTATGCTACGTTCTGAAATACCATAAGAGACACCTCTAGCGATCCCTCTGATGTCGATTTTTGCGCGTCCCCGTGCTTCTTGCCTGCGGCAATGAACAAACGCGCAACTCCAACAATCGATGCAGTCAATGCAAAAAACCCACGAGCCATCCTGGCTACATTGGGATAGCGCCAAGAATGTACCCTCCACCACTCCTATACGTCGAACGCAATCCCGTCTGGATTGTTTTGCCGCACTTGTGGCAAGGCTAGGTATTCATCAAGCTCCGCTGTCGCGCTGAGAACCCCTTGTTCCTCCCCCAGCCCAAACGGAGTCTCGTCAACTTCGTCTTCCGCAGTGCAGTCACATTTCATATTTTCACAATTCACATCATAACTGAAAGATGAAAGTTGATGAAGGATGAAAGAATTAATTTTCAATTACCGCAGCGACTATTATTCATTTAGACATACGCAAATTAACCACGCAATGAATTGACGTGAGCTCATTAATAAAACTCTACTTCAAACAATTGCATAACGTAATCACATGCAGCGCGAAGCAGCTCCATCATATTGGCCAGTCCGCCCGTCCTCGCCTTCTTTAGCGGTGGTTCCGTGGCCGCCTTTGGCTGAGCTTCCACCGACGGGTTAGATGTAGATTTTTCAAGTGCCCAGCAAACACAGCTCGCGTGTAGCCATAAGCTTTCTCCCGCATTTGCATGTCAGCCGTCGGAAAGTCGAAATTTTCCACTTTCACATACGAATGGTATAAACAAAAACAAATTACATCATGTCAAATCAACACTATCAAATACATATAAACAACAATATAAACCCATATAAACATAGGGCATACCTAACGTCCAACGTGGTTGCGATTAGTAAGTCCTCTTGGTGCCCTTGTCGGTCGGACACGAGGCGCCTTTGCACGGCTTCCTTGAAGGCTTCCCTCACTTTCGCCACTGATGGTAGAATGGCCGGAGACTACAAGCAACAAACATATCGATGTCAGTCGGGTGGTGAAACAATGTTGTCACACAAGAAGCATAGCAACAAGATTTACATTAATCTTTTGGATCTGTCCATCAATCACAGCAACTGCATGATTGTAACTGTCCAAACAAGTCAGCAAAGTCCCAAAGACCGGCATTATATTGCTGATTGTTGGACGAGTTGTAGCCTCCATGGTCGCCAGAACCTCTAAGCAACATCCCAGCTCCACCCCCTAAAGTGCAATTGCAAGTAAGATATTAAAACACACATCATACGGCATTGAGATTCAGGCGCAGTGTGGAAGCAAACAACACTCACCAGCTGAAAACAAATGTCCACCTCGTCATTCGACATCGAGTGGTCCTTGAAGGTTGAGCCGTCCTCGTTGACCGCGCAGCCTTGAGGGAAGTCCTTGTTGTACCTCTTCAGAGCTGCTCGATTGGCCCCAATCCATTGGAACTGGGGAATGACACCTCCCCATCTTGTCGAAGAACGTGGGGGCTTGGAAACCTGCAGCTTCAAATGTTCTTGAATCTCCTTCATCTTCAGCCAGCCCTTGGAGGAACGGTGGAGATGCGCTGCAATACCCCTCACCTTCGTTTACAAGAACGTATATGTACTCAGCGTTTGACAAACACTTCGTCATCAAGCACAAGCTAGGTTACCAGCAAACTAATACCTTCTTCGTCAAAGTGAACTCAACATCGTCCTTCAGCGCACCCATCAACGCATTCTGAAGCCGATGGCAGACACACGGCGCTCCCTCGAACTTGATGACGGCCTAAACATAATGTCGGAAACCATTTCAGCAAAAAACCATAAGCGTTTGTTAGACATTCGACAGTCAAAGAGCGTGGCACTCACCTTCAGCATGTTGATGCCTTCATCTGTTGTAACCCCGAGGATCTCTTGACCCACGGTGTCAACCATCTCTCCAGTGTCTGCAGGATTTGGATGATACTCCCCAATCCCAAAGCGCACCAGTGCTTTCTTCGACAACATCATGATATTTTCAGCAGTGTGCAACACCTAATATAAAGAATGGAGCAGAATTTAGCAAGGCATATGTCAATTACTGAGATCATCAATCAAATGATCCGTACTAAAATGAAAAGCAAATTCTTTGCTACCATACATACCTCGCTGAAGGGCTCACACATCAGCAGTTTCTCATGTAGCACGAAAGAGCTGTCAACCCAAGCCCAACACGCCTAACAGTGAGATGCCGTTTTCTCGCCATATGTCGGCTGCAAGGCATGGTCCGACACCCAATTCCTTCTGATTATGGCGATTGAGTCCTGCAAGTCATGGGAAACGGTTAAAAAAGAAAAAAACATTCTGATAACAAAGACGTGTCGGAGACATACAAGGTAAACGTACCTTAATATCAGTCAGTGATTCGATAGCAAGTGCATGGATATCCTTGATGACTGTGGCAGTCATCGGCGGAGAGTATCGTCCCCCGCCGATAGCAGTGATATAGGTCCGAAAACGTGTGTCTTTTTCGGGCATCGAAAACGGCCTCTTCGACTTCGCTACCCACGTCGCACATATCCGGTGAAGATAGTTGCGTTGCTCAGCCGGCAGTGGCATAACCCGAGAGGTTTCGACCTTAGCTACATGTTTGGCGTCTGTTAGAACTTCTTCAAGTGTTACCTATATTGAAAAACAGCGCGCAAATATTTTCGAAATGCGGACTTGACACGACAAAGCGTAGACGGGGTCGAGGATAAAGTATGTAACGACACGGGTCGTCAAAGAGAGAAATTCAAAGCAAGAGCCCTGAAAAAGTTGGCAAAATTCAAAAAATAACATACCTTGTGGTCGGCCACCGCGGTCTTGACGAGTTGAGAGCCATGCAGTCGAAGCAAATGGTTCCGCGCAGGTTGGTGGTGTTGCATGCCGACAATATCGTGTGGCAGTAGTTACACTTCGAGACCTTTACACCCTTACCCGTCAAGTACGATGGTCCGAAGTGTGACCAAACACTTGATACACGGGCGTGCTTCACCTCTATTCTCCCGTCCTCGTCCGCGTCGACGGTGATGGGAGCGCCGGATAGCGAAACGCCTTCGCCGAATGAAGCGCTAGACTTCGACAGGCTAGTCAACGAAAGTGGGACAGCGACATAAGCAGATTCCTCAGCTGCGTCTCTAGATGCTCCATCGTCGTCATCACATGAGCGTGACTTCAGATAGGCATGTATTACAGCTTGGCTCGCAGGATCTTGCAGGTGGGAAGCAGGCTCGAGCGCATCGCTTCCGCTCGGCAGGCCTTCCCAACGAATCTGGTAGTGGGAGGCCCCCAAACGGAAAACCTCAGCCAGCACAACTCCAACCACATAAGAATCCTTACCAGCGTGAGCATCGAAGTGACTAGTAGGGGTGCGCAGTGGGCCTTCGGAAGCGCCTTGGGGTTTCAGTGATTGTTGTTGAGGCAAAGTTTGTCGGGGCCGGCCACGTGTACGCATTGTCGCAGGTTTTTCGAAAACAAACCGCGGTTGTAGGGACTGTGTGGCGACGGCTAACGGGGGAATAATGATGGTTTGACCATGGCTGTGCAGAATTTGTATTAAACGTCGTCGCAAAGCCCGACAATTCTCGCCCTCGATATAATTCAAACTCTTTTTTATCAATATGGCCACAGAGTTGGCGAGGCGCGTACATTCGGCGGGTGAAGCGTAAGAGTATAGTGTAAGTGTATTGTACAACAACAAACAATCGCAATCCAAGTTTGGCTCAAATGTGACCGTTAATTTGAAACTCACGCACATCGGACGGGGCAATTGGCTTGCAAGACATGCCGCAGTCCACGTGTGACAAACGTCAATGCACGTCGACCACAGGTGAATGAGGTGAAAGGTCCCGTCTGTGGAGTCAACGCCCATTTCAAAATTCGAATAATCGTCGATTAAACGCGTTACGCGTATGCCTCAACTACGGGTTACCGTAGCTTTAGACGCGTGAGAAGCAGTAAACTTTCAACGGCATTTCTCACATCCGTACCATGTACTTAGTACATCTATTAAATGTGTACGTGAAAGAATGATATACAAATTATCGCTAATTGAATATAATAAATTAGAAGCATCGATGCGGTCGATGTTCCATAAATGTACAGGTAATTCGTTGTGCATTGATTATATAGGGCACTAATTCATGGACGCACTGATTATATAGGCCACTAATTCATGGACACATTGATTATATGGGGCAGTAATTCATGGACGCATTGATTATATAGGCCACTAATTAATGGACGCATTGATTAAGTGGGGCACTAATTCATGGACGCATTGATTAAATGGGCCACTAATTCATGGATGCATTGATTAAATGGGGCACTAATTCGTGGACGCATTGATGCGGATGATGCGGCAGACGCATCATGATGCAATGAATACATCGATGTTTGATGCGGAGGCTTAATCCGAATAGTTACAAGTCTACCGACACACATCTTGGACGCTAGAACGCGGAAAAAGCACAGTAATCAAAGTGACGATGTACGCGAAAGCTAAATCCCCGCGCGCTGGCTCTCCCCATCCCACAAAGTCACGACCCGGAGAAAACGCAGGCAATGCCATTTCACTTCTAAATGTTCGGTATAAGCTCAGCTTATCTCATTTTGGACAACCATCAACCACGCACGACCGACGCAGAAAGTTTGTGCCGTAGGCTAGCCCCTCTTCCAATGATGTGTTTGCTGCCGACACGGGAAACGCCGACTCGCGATGGCCACGCCCGTTACCGGTGATTGAGAGTACTACTCGATGGGCTTGTAGATGGGCCGGCCGTTGTTCTCAGTGGGAACCGTGCGCCACCACTCGAGGTCTCGCCGTAGTTGATGCGTTAGGCGGACGCGCCCCCCCTAGCCACTGCGGGTGACGAGGACGCTGTGCAATTCGCGCAAAAAGAAACGCGCGGGTGCGATGGCCAGGTAGAGGAACTGAGCTTTCCCCGCGAAAGCTGCGAGGTGACGCGCGGGTGGCCATCGCGCGTTTGAAGTGGCCCGGCCGAATAGGGAGGACGCTTGCTGTGCGAGTTGGTGGAGCTTGTCGGGCGGGGCGCGGAACATTCCGAGGTTGAGGTAGATTGTTAGGCCCAAGTGGTCGCCGACTTGGGTAGGCGTCCTAACGCCCTTCTTGGGGTTGCGTTGGAGGCCCCGTTGTGTCAGCATGTCGTCGATGCGCTGCCGGAGGAGCAATGCAGCGTTGTAGGAGTCCGCGAGGAATAAAAAGTCGTCCATGTAGGGGAGGAGTCGGGTACCGCGCCACCGGGCGTTTCGTAGAAAACGCTTGGAAGGGCGTCCGCTGGTAAGAGTGGTCGCCGGCGTAGGCGGCGGAGGGCGGCGAAGGTAGTTTGTGAAGACCTGAGTGAGTTTGCAAAAATAGTAGGCCGAGCCCGAACGACCACGCCATCAGGAGGCACGCGAGGCGCCACAAGGAGCCGCGGTAGTTGACCGTGAAGTAGTCGCGGTCTTCCTCATGGATGCCAAGGGTGTAGTACCCGTCAGTGAGGTCGAGGGAGACGAAATAGTCGCCCGGGCGGAACAAGTGGCGTAGGTCTTTCATGGTCTCGCATGTCATCGTGAACTCTGAATAATTGCGGTGGAGCTCGCGAAGGTCGACGATTAGGCGCCATTGTTTGTGGCCGGGCTTGGGCATCATAAACATTTGGGAAGCGTAGCGCGAGTTGTGCGAGCGTTCCAACGCTCTGCAAGCTTCGGAACGTGGGAGCTCCGAGTCGAGAAACTCGAGTTGGGATGGTGTAGCGTCCGGCATAGAGGTGCCGTGGTTGAAAGGGCGTGTCATAGTCTACGACGATGACGTTCGAAGATTATTAGTATTAGCGAGTAATCAACATCAGCAGATGATGTTCCTAAGATAGATTAGATGATATAATCCTGAGTGAACCCGTTTCTCTGTCCGCGCGTGATTTCTTTCTGAAGAGAACGAGCGAAGAGCCAGTGTCATAGTCTACGACGATGACGCTGGAAGATTATTAGTATTAGCGAGTAATATATCATCTGCTGATGCTGATTAATACTGGTATTTCCTCTAAATAGCAGCTACGTATCTATAGATACGGGACTATGATATATTATTATTTTACAAGAAAATAAAAGCAGTGGAGGCCACCAAGCAAAAAATAAGAAGAAAGGAGGAAAAAACCTAAGCCCGAGGAACAAGAAGGCATGCCACAACACAAGCACTGCCCTCCTGAAAAGCGTCGCGGAGATAAGAACCCAGAGTGCCATGAAGAGCAATAAGATACAGGACTATAATATTATTAGAGATTGTACATAGCGATTAAGGGTCGTATGACGAGTAGAGCGACGAAAGGAGCGAGCTCGTCATATTGTACATATAGTATTTAGTACCAGTACCGGAAGCGTGGGATGATGAATAATTATACCCGCACCGGTTTCAGAATTAGTTGAAGGTGAAGTCTCTAGAGACTTCCACAGTGTCGCTGTGCTGCGAAAGATAATAGTATATAGTAACATTTAGTAGTTTAGATTAAAAGCAGCAAAACACACGAAATTGGAGTTGGTGGCTTTTGGTACCTTCGACCGGACGTCTATAAATTTAGCGACCGGCACATTTGCCAGGGAGTCACTCGGGTTACCGTTTATCGGTAGAATTGTAAGAAGAACCCCTCTTCCAATCATCCACTCTATTATTCCTCCCACTAGGAAATGATCCAAAAAATGGGCCCAAGACGCCGCTCGTCCTGCTACAGGGCGAGTGGTCCCACAAATGGGCGTGGACGGTCACCGCGTTTGAACTTGACGCGGACGCCATGGCGGATCGAGTTTAGGACTTGGCCGCTCGCGCCGATGCGCGCCCACTCCCGCCATCTTCGTCGCACGCGATATCGCATGAAGGGAGATGACGGGGAGCTTGAATCGGCGCGGCAGGATACACCATCATTTCTTTGGTGGTGGCCGTGTGATGTCGCCTAGCTTAGTGGCGGGGGTTGCGCGTGTGGCTGCCGCCGCTGGTGTTGCTGCCTTGCGCCTGTTGGCGGCCGCTTTCCGTGCTTTGGCGTCCGGGCCCGGAGGTTGGTCTGGCGTGATCTTGGCGAACGCTGCTCTTGCAACGGCTTTGCTCGCGGCATGTAGGCTGACTTCAAGCGTGTGATCGACGAAAGCTTGGCGTAGCGCGTCCAGTGGGCCGGAGACCACGGTAGGGCGTGAGCGACAAAAGCGCTCGTGGGCCGATTCTGCGAATACGCGGTCCGCATCGGTGCTCGTTTGTCCGCCCTTAGTGAGGCGGAGGAAGCCCATTCGAGTACGGGCGGCCTCCTCCGTCGCTCCTTGGGTGCGATGTCCCGCTATGATGAGGGCAATCGATGCCGTCTGGTCCGCTGATAGAGGTGGGCCGTTCGACAACGCATCCATGCCCTCGCCAATTTATGCGTTTACGCAGCTGTCGAAGAAGGCATAGCAGCTGGCGTGAAGGTACTCGTCGTAGGCGGCTTGCGTGTGCTTGTCACTCAGAGTGCGGGTTGTGTCGTTTGTAAGAGTCAGGAGACGTGGTTCCTCGACGTCGCGTGGGGGACGTTCGAGCCCAGCATGAATGACTTCGCCGTAGTAGGTGAAGTCGACGAACACGAACACGTGGGTTCGGGTTCGTCGTCAAGCATGTCGATAGGTGGCTCAGGGACCGCCTTACCACCCTCCGTCGTTGGGGTCGCGTCGGGGGAAATGGATTGTTGTTGATTCGTAGTAGCGGGTGCGGCTGTCTTATGTTGGAGATGTGTGAGTAAGGCAGCGTTAGCCGCCAAAAACTGCTGAGTGATCCGTTGTTCCGAAGCCAACACTGCCATACGACTATGTTCGGCTATGCGTTGCTCGATCGAAGTAGCGTGAGGGTCGGCCGCTGCGGCGGACGTGGACTGCTAAAGCTGCATGATGCGTGTCTGCGTAGCTTAACGAGGGGAAGTGTCGCGTGACGCTCGAGTGCGCATGGGATGATGGTAAACTGACACCATACTCGACTACTAGAGTCGAGACTGCATCCTCGCGAAGCCTAGGTTGGCCGAGCTCGAAAGCATAGAGTGCAAGGCTCGTGGCTAGTTCCGGCTTTTGAGGCGAGGGCTAGCTAGAGGTGACCGTTGGGAAAGTCAGTTGGTCGTTGGTTGCGTCTAACTACCAGGGCCAGGTGGTTGTCATGCACGTGCGACGCGCCGTTTCTAACAATAACAATAATAGTAACTTCTAGAGTCACTATCCCGTACACCTAGGAATTGGGTATGCAAATCTCTAGACTTAAATCAATTTGACCATATACACTCATCCCACAACGTCCGTTACTAGCGGCATGCATTTAATTACCCGCCACGCACTGCCGCGATGGCCATGCAACCCAATATTGGGGGGTAGAGTAATGACTTTCGAACAACACACCACAGCGCGATGTTCAGTGACGTGAGTACCTTCATCGGCACGCCCCAATTATTGTGGCCACACACGTTAGATTTGCGGGCCATACTTTGCAAGCCGAAATTCGTGCATGTGCACGTTATGCACGCCTTTATGCGTGGCTCGGGACACGTAGTGTCGCGACAAGCCGGGAGACTACTCGACACTGGGTTGTGAGCGTGTTTGCACAATTGCACGAGTATCCGCCGAGTGTGTTGCGCTCGGCCGTCTACTCAGCGGCGACACCGAGAATGGTATGTCGTGTGCACTATATGTTTTCTTGCCACGTGCCCGGAAATACAACCGAGGAGCACGGGCTAGGGGCCTATTGGGCTTGAGGGGCGGTTGCCTTGGAGTGTAAGCACCCTAGCGCGCGGATCGCTGGCCTTAGAAGTTTGCGCATCTGGGCGTGAAAAATTGCGAGGAGCTTTCAAAGTACCCTAGCACGGGCCTTTATTTGGCATGCGGCAAATGGCACGGCGCCATGCGCCATCATGGGGCATGAAATGGGCAACGCCGTGAATAGAATAAATGCGCAGCTGATTGTTGAGCGTATTGGTGGAGCGGGTGTGCGGGTACTGCATGTTAAGGGGTCGCTAGCAGCCCCGCGCGAATGTGGCATATTTTGAAACTCTAAAAACTGAAGTATGTTGTACGAGGGCATGGATGACATCACACGGCGGATTTGACGCGAAAACCGGCATGTAGGCGTAATGCTGTGAGTTATATTCACTTGGGGGGGAGGGCTTCCATTTGCAATTTAGTTTGCTCGAATCGGACACCGTGCGGCAAAGTTAGGCTTTTTTAAGCCTCCCAAGCTGTTGGTTTCCGGCCCCGATCCCACCCACGTCAAGCATCTTAAGGGTATAAATGCCATCATACCCACGTGCTCTCATGTTTGCGGACATCATGCTGGGATCATAAAAATCGCATGTTGTGTCGCCGATTTCGGGAGTATTCACGAGCCAAAGTGTGGAAAATCCGAATTCCGGGGCGCCCGAATCAGGGTATGCCCCGAAATCGGGGTTGGGCCGCAAACCCTAATACGTTAGATCGTAGCCGCGACGGGCCCCATTTGTGCCCCGCTTCCCCCCACATTATATAGCGAGTTTTGGTCCGCCTTTTCAATAACGAGCTAAATAAGTACATTTAACCCTAGAAACCCTACATGATAAACATCCGCCCTACGCGAAAGGCCCTATTTCACTAATAACGCACTTTATGCTGGGAAGAGTATATGTACTTATTGAAGTTTCAGACTTAAGCAGTGTGTGTGTGTGATGCAGAAGGAGGCTGAGACTGTTGAATCGTGAGGGAAACAAGGAAGTGATTTACAAGTGGGGCTGCAAGCTCATGACATGACCTAGCTTGCAGCAAGTGCACACAAGTCTAGCTAGTTTTGCTCTAGTATTGAATGACAGGACAGCAAAGCCCTAGCTCATGTGTCCTGTCGATAAGAAACTGAGAGGGTTGTGTCGACCCCCTCCTGAGAGAAAACTGCACATTACCTCGGTGGTTGCGCAGACAGTTGTGTTGTGTTTTATTTGCATGTCTGTTCAGATCCCACATCTGATCTGAACAGTCACTGTAATTATGTACTAGATCATTTCTACATCAGTCCAGTACATTAACTCCTGATTTTGTAGTACCTTGTGTTAGTCTTGACTCAGGCACTTCAACACTCCCCCTGACTGAGGAGCAGAC
The DNA here is from genome assembly GCA_026401115.1 of Tetraselmis chui. Classification (NCBI taxonomy): domain Eukaryota; kingdom Viridiplantae; phylum Chlorophyta; class Chlorodendrophyceae; order Chlorodendrales; family Chlorodendraceae; genus Tetraselmis; species Tetraselmis chui. The sequence continues at coordinate 14,864 of JAPMLY010000876.1, forward strand.
TGTCATTTTGTGACAGAGGAATTAATCAACAGAGCAACGCATCACAGTTGAGACAATTTTCTCGAACTGTGGATTGGGAATGGGTTTTGTGAAGATGTTTGCAAGCATCTCAGTGCTCGGGACATAGTAGATTTTGACCAATCCACCTTGATGCGCATCTCGTACAAAGTGGAGGCGAATATCCAGATGTTTAGTCCTGCTGGAGGTGCTGGCCGTAGTTGCAATGAAAATGCATGCCTGATTGTCTTCACCGATGGGTGTAGCATCATGTTGCGGGTAACCCAACTCACTGAGCATTTGTCGCAGGAACATAGACTCCTGCACAGCAAGGCTGAGAGCCTGGTATTCTGCCTCAGCGGTGGACAGTGTGACAAGTGGCTGCAGACGGGAGCACGCGCTCACAGCGCCCCCACACAGGAAGAAGACGTAGCCACTTGTTGCACGGCATCCACTGGGATAGGTGGTCGGGTAGTTGGCATCACTGAATCCATGTAATTTGAGCTCTTCCCCTCCAAATGTGATGCCTCTGGTAGTGGTGCGCTGAAGGTACCTTAGGCATGTTTTCGCATCCTCCATGTGCGCAACTGTGGGCTTGGACATAAATCTGCACAGTCTGTTAACTGTTTCGGTGATGTCTGGGCGAGTTGCCACTGACGCATAGAGTAGAGCTCCAACGACGCTGCGGTAGAGCGTAGAAGTTGTGTCGTCCAGAAGGGGAGACTCTCGTGGGTCATTCGCTGATGTCGGTGTTGCTGCAGGTTTGCAGTCAGTCATACCAAAACGTTGCAATAGTTCCCGGATGTAACTGGCTTGGTGAATGGTGAGGGTGTTGTCTGTCAGGTTTCTCTCGATGGTCATGCCGAGTAGCCACTTGCAGGGTCCCAAGTCCTTTATGTCGAACTGATTGCCCAATGCTGTCTTGAACTCAGAGATCCATTCCGGGGACGTGCTACAGATGAGGATGTCGTCCACGTATACGGCAATGATGCTGAAGATACTGTCGATAGCGGGAGACGTGCAGTCATGAGAACGCGAAGGATCAACACCCCCTCCTGACTGCAAAGGGGAGCGGTAGACGTAGGCCCCAGGATCAGTGCGAAGTTGCACACATTGCTGAGTGAGGAGGAAGCGGTTGAGGAGACGATGCCAGTTGTGAGGCGCTTGCTTCAGACCATAAATGCTCTTCTTCAAGAGGCAGACAAGTTGTGCACCATCCTCACCGCGCTGATGGAAACCTTCTGGCTGATCCATGTAAATTTCTTCGTCCAGGTCAGCGTAGAGAAAGGCACAGTCGACGTCGGTTTGTTCGCAGTGAAGGCGAAGGTGTGCCACAAGGGAGAATATGACTCGAAGAGTAGTGAACTTGACAGTAGGGGCAAACGTCTCATTGAAGTCTAGACCGTGGACTTGAGAGAAGCCCTTTCCGCAGAGGCGCGCCTTGTAGCGAGCAACGGAGCCATCTGCATGTCGTTTTGTTTTAAATACCCATTTGCATCTGACAGTTTTGCGACCGACGGGCAGGCGGACAAGATCCCACGTGTGACGACCAATGAGAGAGTCGTATTCGGACTGAATGGCAGCAAGCCAATCCGCCGCATCAGGGGAACTAATGGCCGCTTGATATGTAGGAGGGTCGACTGCAGAGTCACTGGAAAGGAGAGCCGCCGGAGGCTGATAGCCCCGCTGAGGAAAGAGATATTCAGCAGCCGGGAGGCGGACGTTGGGCTTGATAACACGGCTCGGTCGAGCGGCAGAGTGGTCGGGAGTGGAAGGCACAGGAGGAGGAGCGGGGGTGGACCATGACTCTGGAGGTGGCGTCCGAACGACACTCTCGGGGGGGTCGTCGAGGACAGAAGGAGCGGGGGCGTCGATGTCATCGTCGGTAGAGTCACTGTCAGAGTGACAGACAGGAAGTCCCTCCTGAGATGAGAGGCGAGCTGAACAGGGCGAGGCATCCTGCACCTGAGAAGATGGTGAAGAGGAGGGTGGAGCATGAGAAGTAGGGGTGGAAATGGGCCATTCATCAGGAATGGAAGGGTCGAAACGACCAAGGCGATCAGCCTCATGGAAGGCGACACTGCGGATGGCGAGGACGACACGGGTGTCCGGCATCCATACGAGCCAAGCAGGGGAGTCCGGGGAATACCCGACAAAGATGCCTTCACGGGCAGAGGGAGCAGTCTTCGGACGGGTTGCACGGGGGACGTGCACAAAGGCTGGACAGCCAAAGGTGCGCAGGTAGGAGAGGTCGGGAGTGGCGCCGGTGAGGAGGCGAAGAGGAATGTCATTGACGCCTCGACAAAAGGTGCGATTGTGCAGATGGACAGCCACAGCCATAGCAAATTCCCAGAAGTCAGAGCCGAGGCCTGCATAATCAAGCATGCACCGGGCCCATGTGGAGAGGGTGTACCACGTTCTCTCGATTAACCCATTCTGAAATTGATTGTAGGGTGCCGCGTATTCACGGGCCGTAGAGGATTCATCACAGGCAGTGATAAAGTCTTGACTGCGGAAGGCGGTGTCATTATCAAGACGGACGGACGGGAGGCGGTAGCCAAGGGAGGAGGCCATGGTGCGGTAAGCACGGAAGCAAGCGGCGGCGGAGCTCCGGGAGCGGCAGAAGTACAAGGCAACCATAGAGGAAGCATAGTCGATGGCCCCACATGAGTAAACATTGCCCTGTAAGGAGGTGGTATTATTCTGCCAGAAATCCCAGCCAGAACGGGCAAACGGTTCAGTGGGTTTGGGGTGAAGTCCTCGAGGGCGCGGGGCGACTGTTGACTTGATGGTAGCACATGTTCGACAGAAGGGGAGAACACATGGTTGGCTGGGAAGGTCAGTGATGCCATCGCGAATGAGGGCAGAAAGGCCGCGCCCACTGAGATGGCCAAGGCGAGCATGCCACAGCTGCTGCGCATTAGGGGTAGGGGGGGTGGGGGACGCCAGCAATGAAGAAGGGGGGGGAAGTGGGGAGTGGTTCCGCGGAGTAGGGTGAAGAACGTGGGAGGGAATGGACAGAAGACGACCTTGAGTCTGGATAGGGATAACTGTGCCATTAGGGAGCGTCATAATGGGAGCATCAAACGTGAGGGTAATCTGGAGGGAAGCGTTGGCATCCCAGGCCTGCCGACTGCTGAAGAGACGGCATATATCGCCATTGGTTTTGGTGAGGAGATCAGGAACGTACAGGCAGTGGTCCAGCCGGACACGAACAGAGGAAGACGAGGCGTCCTGAAAGAAGAGATGAATGGTACCTTCACCAACAGCATAGGCACCGAGCCCGTTGACCCAGCGGCGAGGGATAGAGCGGAAGTCTGCGAAGTCCGTGAAGTGGGCAGTCATGTGAGACGTAGCACCAGTGTCAAATACCCACACATCACAGAAGGTCAAGGAGCTGACGAGAGCGGAGTCAGTGAGTTCGGAGGACGAGATGGCATCCAGAAGCCACTTGCAGATGTTGGAGTCAACAGCTTGTCCAAGAAGACCAGAGCAGACAGCATCAGAAAGGGTTGAGGAGGAAATGACGTCGAGAGGGTAGCCCATGGCGACAGCACGAATGGAGGGGGAAGGAGCCGTCCAAATACCGCGGTGAAGGAGCATACCCCGGCCGGGGCCGGAGGGGTGAAGGCGATAGGGAGGTGAGTCCGCAGCGGAGGTAAAGCGTGGGAATACACTGTCATGGAGGCGAGGAGGTGCCGACCACGAAGGGGTGAAGCCATGTGTCGAAAGAAGGGCTCCGACAGACAGAGGTTGGGAGAGGGAGGTGCGATAGTGACGCTGAAGGTCCGACTGAGGGCAGATGTTGGTCCAAACGAGGGAGTCTTGACGAGCAGTAGATCCAAGTTCATGGGCACGGGCCAGAATGGGGTCACCAAGGGCGGCTCGAAGGGCGGGGATGCGCGCCGCGCCAGGTACTGAGAAAAGAATGTAGTTGAGGGAACCTTGGAGGACTGCAAGCTGAGAGATGATACGGCAGCATGAGAGGAAAGGGGAAGCGATGGGGTTGCAGAGGGTGTCACGCTGGACGTCAGGGACGGGGCGACAAGAGGAACCGGAGAAGACGCGGCTGGGAGGGGACGCAAGTAGGATGTCCACATGGGGTAGAAGAGCCAGTTGTGCAGTGGTGACGCATGAGACATCATGAGGAAGCCGAGTGTGGACATTTGCAATGGCGGAAGGAGGAAGGCGATCTGGGAAAGATTGCGAAAGTTGCAGAAGGGCTGACGCCATGGAGGAGCGAGCAGAGGGGTCGATGTCGACGACGGAGAGCAGTCGGCAGGTGAAGTCTCTCTTGACGAGGTGAGTAACAATACCCGGGATGCCGCCACTACACAGGGACAACACGTGGAGGGGACGCCGACACGCCCGGAAAACAGACTGATCATGAGGGATAGAGGAGATGCCGGGGACTGTAGGAGAGGATGCACCAGCAACCATTGCGGAAGTAGGATGCTCACTAGACTCTGGAGGGGAGGAAGTAATATGCAACACCGGAGCAGTCGTGGTGGAGGAATCTGTGCACGCAGGGGCACGGACGGGAAGTGGAACCTCAAAGGAGTCCTCATCATCATAGAGGTCATCGACGAAGAGAGCTCGAAACCGGGACCCGAAGTCAGACTACGGAGAAGGCAGCAGCTGTTCCACAGCATGAAGGGGGTCCACGGGAGAGGCCGAAGGGGGAGCTGGTCTAGCACGAGAGGGACAGCGGGTGGAGACAGTGTTATAGCGACTCCACGAGGACTCGTAGGCTCCACAAGCACGGGCGTATGCTTCATCAGCCTCGTAGGAGGCAATGGCTGCAAGATCAGCAGCAAGTGATACATGTGGAGTCTGACAAGGAATGGGAAGATCACGTGAAGCTGCGACTGAAGGTGCACCAACAGGAGAGGGGTGAGCAACGAGAGCCCAAGTGCCAGCATGAGGTGGGTCACGGTCTTGCTGCTGGAGGGTGTCAACGGGTGGCCGACAGCTCCCAGGAGTCCAGAGTGAGGAGGACGAGAAGGCGACAGACGAGCGAGTGTCAGGTAACAACACCGTCAGAGGGCGGGCGGGAGTACGAACAGCAATCTGAATGACATCGTCTTCCTCATCCGCAAAGAATAAATCGTCAGAGTCCGCGACGAGGCTCGGGCAGTCATCTGTGTCATCTGAAGGGGGTGAGAGGCTGCCATGCAAGTGACAGTCGTCTGGTAGCGTATACTGAGCACGGGGGTGTTTGACAGCATCGCAGTAGGTGAAGAGCAGGTCATCAGCGTAGGCGATGGTGGTGACCTCGTTATCGTCGCAGATGTCATCCAGGGGAGTGAGTGGAGATTCCACGAAGAGTGGGGTCTCGTGGAAAGTATCAAAGAACGACACATCGGCAGCCACAAAGGAGGTGTCCTCAGCCACACAAGGCATCTGATCAAGGTACGCTGGCATAGCCCACGGGACACCTGCAACTTGTGGTGAGGGTGACGCAGGCGGAATAGGACCAGAGGTAGCAACAGCGGCGGTGGCATGTGGAGCTCCAGCGTCGGCTTTGCGTTTCAGGTCACGTTGGCGTTTGAAGCAGTCAACCTCAGCGTGGCCACGTCTGTCGCAGTAGGAACACACAATGGGATAACGATTATCATGACCGCGGCCGGAGCGAGAGGGAGAGGCCAACACTGCTGCTACTGACTCAGCGAGAGACTTGACTTGATCAGCAAGGGTAGAGAGCTGAGCTGCCATGGCATCTTGGGTGGCAGCGGTTACGGACGCCGGGGCAGGAGTGATATGTGCTTCAGCAGGAAAAGCAGAGATAGGGACATCCGCTGGAGTGGAGACGATGAGCATGGAGTCACGGAGGTGTTGAACAACATCATCAAGGGTGAAGGCGTCGACAACACCTGTGGAGAGAAGTTGCGCAGCGGTTTTAAATTATTCACGGAGTCCCTGAATGAAGGCGACGACAAGGGTAGATTCGTCAGGGGATTTGTGGAGCTGCTCGAGTTCCATACGGACGAGGTTGAGCCGGTTCTCGAAGTCAGTGAGGTCTTCAGCGCGCTGCATCGGAAGGTACATGGCCTGATTGAGGATGGCAGAGCGAAACCTCGGGGACGGGAGGAATGCTGCGAGAAGACCGTCGACAGCCCGTCGACCACGGTGAGGGTCATCACTCGACACAAAGCGTAGGAGCTTAGTCTTGGCCTGATTGTCCTGAATATCTTGCGAAAGTATCGACATGACACTCGCATGGTGTTGAGCAGAGCAGAGGTCGGCGACCAAAATTCAGCAAACCCCGGTTTGTTACAAACTTCCGCCTTAAACTGTAACCACCATACTAAGAAGGTAGTCGGGTCCTTGGCATTCCTGAGCGTGAGGTGCTTGAAGTCCTTGAACCGCAGGAGTGTGGAGGCGGCTGGCACATCACCCGACCCAACGTCTCGATAGAGGCCAGCAATATCGCCATCATCGCTTGAGGGAGGTGTCATCGTGTCTCAGAAAGGAGGCGAGCACGGGAAAGAGAAAAAAATACGGTACAGTCGGCAGGGGCGACTGGAAGGAGAGTCCAATGAATGAACGAGTCGAGAGGCTCGACAAGGAAGGGGTCGGAACGACACAGCTGAAGAGGGTTGTGCTTGACTGACAACCAGGATGAGCACAGAGGCGAGTCCACAAGGGGGACGATACTACGGCACCACGATGCAACGACACTAGCTAAGGCTGAGCAGAGGAAGATTCCTAAGTCCGAGGGCCCATAACCTATTGAAGTTTCAGACTTAAGCAGTGTGTGTGTGTGATGCAGAAGGAGGCTGAGACTGTTGAATCGTGAGGGAAACAAGGAAGTGATTTACAAGTGGGGCTGCAAGCTCATGACATGACCTAGCTTGCAGCAAGTGCACACAAGTCTAGCTAGTTTTGCTCTAGTATTGAATGACAGGATAGCAGAGCCCTAGCTGATGTGTCCTGTCGATAAGAAACTGAGAGGGCTGTGTCGACCCCCTCCTGAGAGAAAACTGCACATTACCTCGGTGGTTGCGCAGACAGTTGTGTTGTGTTTTATTTGCCTGTCTGTTCATATCCCACATCTGATCTGAACAGTCAAGGTAATTATGTACTAGATCATTTCTACATCAGTCCAGTACATTAACTCCTGATTTTGTAGTACCTTGTGTTAGTCTTGACTCAGGCACTTCAACAGTACTCTAGCGTCGATTCGCTCTGCTGTAGCGGAGGAGGGAAGCTGGGGGCGCTACTGCTGACGATGACTGGGACGACAAGTCTTGCCGGAGTAACAGAAGTGCAACAGATAGCGCTACGACAACAGCTACCTGCTGGGCGGACCGTAAGTAGCGACTAAGTAGCGAATAAGTAGCTGTTCTGTGGAATCTTATTGTAACTGACCAAGTTCCAGACACAGAGGATGGCGTTAAGTATACGCGGGTGGCTCGGGGGGAAATTTCCTGACGCTTCAGATGGCCCCGGTCCATCGGTTCTCGCTGAGTGGAACAAGTATTCAGGCGGAGATGACCCGGAAACCGGAAATCAACTAGCTCAGGGCACAACACCGGCCGCAAGCGCTCCTTTCAGTGTGGGGGCGACAGACAGTAGCACAAGCTTGTCCGGGAGCTTCTTTAAAGCGGCGTCTGGCCTGCAGGACCGAGCAAGTACCACGTTATTAAGGTGGACAAACCCGCACTATAAGCTGTTGACTACCGTTTTTCTGATCTGCCTTGGCAGGGTACCGCAATCGTTTTCTTTCTGAGCCTTGTAGGTAGCGCTTCGCTCTGTTTCACATAGCATCCTACTCGATTGCAGATATGCGCGCTTTCCTGCGGACTGGGTTTAGTATCCATGTCGTCAAGTGCCCTATTTTTATGTATCTGCTTGCTGTCTTTTGAGTTCTTTTAATTTGGTGTTCCATTTTCCTCGCTCATGATGTATCGTTTCTTCTGAAAGTCATCGTCTGCCCCTTTCACTGTTTTCCGTTCATAGCCCCTTGGCCACTCCTCGACAATGGTTATGACTGTTCCTCTGGCCATTGTGCTTGGGTATGACTGTGCCTGACCTTCGCCGTCATCGTATCTTTTTCTTTCCGTTGTTAATAACGCTGCGTACAGCTGTTGTTTGGGTGCAGGGCCGGGGAATCTGTGGGCTCGGTCTTTGGTGACCTTCCCGTGAAGTAGGTTACATAGCGCTTGGTTCTCTCGCATGCCAATGCATCAGCCTCTGCGGTGTTCTTGTCCGGCCCCGCAACTGACCACCCCTCCCCCGTCCCCCGTGAAGCTTTCAAGTTCCGACGACACAGCAGATCGGCTATTCCGCCGCCCTTTTTGCAGCTGGGGTGGTCTTCCTTCTATTTGCGTTTGGTTTTGCCCTTCCCGTGATTGTGCTGGCTCCTGCCAAGTTTGCGTTCAGGTGAGGCCGTCTTTATCGGTTCTTTCCTTTCCTTTTATTTACCTCACGTTTGTCTCATATCCGGCGAGATACTAAATCCAGAGAGGTGCTCCTGTTTGATTAGTTTCACTATTGGCTGCGCCATGATAATGAGTGCGATGGCAGCATTGCGGGGCTGGAAGAGTCAAGTTAATCACATGCTAGAGTGGGAGCGCATGCCCTTCAGCATTTGTACCCCCCCTCCCCCCCTCATACTTCTCCGCCCCTGCGTCTTATGTACTGCTAGGTTGCATTTGTAATTTCCATCTCAGTTCGCCATTCTGCTGTTTACCAGGCTACTTGGGGAGCATGAGCGGTACACTTTACGCAGCCATGGTCATGCATAGCTACGTGCTGTCCATTGTGTGCTCAGCTGCTCAGGTAACAGCGCACGCCTTCGAGGTTCTGGCCATGTATCAGTCTGTGTAGGTCGTGTGAGCTCTGAAATAATCATTTGAATAACCGATATTTGCAATTTTTTCCCGAGACAGGTTGTGGCGCTGTTGTACTACATAATGTCTTACTTTCCAGGCGGCACAGCAGGTGTCAAGTACGTGCTGGTGATGGCAAGCCGGACAGCATCTGCCTGCTTTGCCAAAGGAGGGCGATTAATTTTGGGATAGTACATGTTATTTGTTGCATCATGCCGAGTGTGTTTTGCTTCGCACCCCGAAGTCTTGGCATCTAAGCCACTCTTCCATGTTTTCCGAGTGAGCGGTAAATTTGTAGACAGTACCACAGCCTACCTTGTGCACTTTGTGAAGGTGAACCCATACTTGCGATACGCATAATAATAATGACATCGACTAGGGTAAAATAGAAGGGGCTTCGATAAGTGTGTTGCGCGAGTATTGCGCCCTTGATAGTCATTGAGAGTATTGCATTCATTCTTCTCGGTCCAGACGAATATAAACTCATGAATTGGAGCTTAGATAGCAGTGCCGTGCACCGAGGGTTGCAGTGAAAAGAGCCTGCGACGATAGCGTTACTAGCACGGACAAGAACATTTTGGCTTGATACTATTTATTTAACCCGCAGTCAATTGAACCACGAGGTACTCACCGAAACTATATATTAGAAATTGAAGTATTTGCACATCATTGTTAATTAAGTATGAAAACCATAACCCACACCATCCACTTCGCGTTGGCTGTTGCCTCCGGGCCCTCCGCCCGTCTTCACCATAAAAAGCATCATACCCCGGGGACTCAAACACGCCCGAGAAAGTGCGTGCCCACATTCGTGTGTGGACGGGCAGGTACGTATCGGTAGAGCTTCACAACTCAACAATTTCACTTATCTGTAGGGAAATCTGGTCGGGGTTGCATGTAATGGGGAAGTCTTATTGGAGGTTGTGTGTGTGGGGGGGGGGGGGGAGGGGGGTTTTAATTCTTTAAATATACATATAGTGCTCACAATCTGAGCGCTGAACCAATAAGACAAAGTGCGAGAGCCGGGTTACATTCATCGGAGAGATTTAATGTTCAGCTCGAGTAACAGAAATATAGCGAAATCATCTTGTTGCACTCTTGCGTTTGCGTTGCCTCTCACCATCAATGTTCCCCAGAGAACCAGCGCTGCCTTGCTTTGTTTGCACCTTCTTCTTCAGTTCAAGAACCTGACGCAGAATACAGATTTTGAGAATTCCGTCAGAAATCAGATAGAAGTGAATCAACAATTTCAACATGTTTCTAAAAGCACAAATAGCAGGTAAAACGAAATGAGAAGAGATATATTACCTGTATCACTTCTGCTCGCAGAGAGAGCCAGGCACCACAAACCGCTCGTGTAGGCATACAAGGCGCGCCCTTAATGCCAAGCTCAGCGAGGGTCACATCCACGGTTTTTTGAGCTCGTGTGCCACCAATCAGGCCTGCAACTTGCTTCCCACCAGTATCCACACTGTATGCCCCTCTCGAGTAAATTCCTGGCGACTGTTTCAGAATTGAAACATGCAAGATGATATTGTAATTAAATCTATTTATCTTTTCAATTTAAAAAGACAAGTGTTCTATGAAAAAACAAAGAAACGGTGTGTGTGTGTGTGTGTTCCTGCGCACACTTGTGTGCGTGGAGTGGGTGGGAGAAAGATAGGGAGGAGGGTGAGGAAAATGATAGCGTGCTTGTAAACAATGTGCGTGTGGGTTGGGGATGTAAATGGGTGAGCGTGCGTACGCGCGTGGGTGTGGTTCAGTGTGCATGTGCGCCAGTGAGTTGCAACGGGGAGAAGGGGGTGGGGCGGTGTCTGGAGGGATCCGTACAGGCTTCACAGGCAAGCCCTGAGGAGAAAATAGTGATGGAATGCCCTCCTCTGATGGCGTATCAGGCTTATTTGTACCGTTTGCCAATGCAGAAGCGCCTGCTCTTTCATCCCTGCCAATCACCGGAACAGACACACTGACGCCACCTGCTGCCGCTGTTTTGTGTGCCTCAATTGAGCTCGCTGCCTGGGGAAAACGGGGATAACAAATGAAGGGAAGGAGGGCTCAGTGAAGAGGTGGGAAGAGAGGAAACAGGAAACGCAGTTCACTCCGCGAAGCAGCCATAAAAGACAGTTAAACAACCTCCAAAACAGATGTGTCTTCAGCATTTTCGATGCCTGTTGACCGAGCCCACGCAAGCGCTAGTTGCCGCTTCCTGTCAAGCTCATGTGCGTAGTTGTATGGATTCTTGATGATATCTACATTACCAACAAGTTCCTCGCCACCCTCTCGGGCAATCTACGACACCAGGAGTAAACTGTTAGGTGAATGGCTGGACAGCTTCAGCACATACATTCCAATTACGTGAAAAGCAATCACCAGGTCTGTAAGTGGGTGTACCAATAAAGCCCGTGCTAGAGAAAAATAGCGAGCTTTCATGTCCTCCATGCTTCGACGAGGACCTCCCTGGAACTGGAAAACAAAAGTGGACATGAACCCCACCACCCCCAAGACACACACAAACACACCAAATCCAGCCCCTTTCAAACACATTTAATTTCACCAGTTTGTACACCGTTTTTAATCCAAGGCCTCACCTCATATCTGTCAGCAATAACATTGAAACGCAGACCGAACTGGACACAGAGGCCCATGAGATAGTCCGTCTCTGCTCGACTCCAGCGCAGATCGATTGCAGACAGCAAGCTGTTATACTCTTCGTCAGTGTAGGTAATGAGTTCCGCCTGCAACGGGGGAGACGGTATCTTCAGAGACAGGACGAAGCCAGGGTCCTAAAGAGAAGGTCAATTATCTAAATGCAAGTTGCAGAATAACTACAAACAACTGAAATTCACATCTTGGAACGCGATACAACGAAAGTACCTGTCTGCTGAATTTCACGAAGGGGTATTCTCCGTCCTGTGCAGTGCGGATGCGCCCACTGGCATCTTTATAACACTTTGACCAATGGCAAAGCTGTAGCCCGTCCGCACGTGCCTCGTTTTTAAAAGCCCTGAACTGCCAGGTCACCTGCTTTGCAAAAAAACGTATTCATGCCCAAGAAACTATACACAGCTCTGCCTGCGAAGACCACTGCAGTCACCACGATACGCACAAAACACCCAAGACAGGCATCACCCTGCCCCGGCTTGTCCCTTTCGGCTTGTCCCTGAGTCCAAGAAACCCTGTTCACATCAGTAACAGCTCAGACGGCGCGCGGATGACTAGAGTCAAGTTCAACGAATGGCGCGTATGTGCGTGTGACTTGGGTGTCATGCCTGTAGTTTGCTTGAAAGCGGACGGCATTATGGGGTGGGAATCATCCAGCAGGGCGAACGCCTCTCTGCTCATCCATTTCGGGCGCACGGGCTTTTCGTCTGCCGGCTTTCCTTTACTTCCCGAATCGCCGCCTACTGCTTTTGGCTGCACCCCCAATATGTCCTTAACGTCAGCCATAATGTTATGAAAATCAGTTTGTGAGGAGCAAGTGCTGTGTCCCTGAGGTGAGGATGAACGTTCCAATTGTCTCCCCCTGGGTGCAACGGGCACGAAGTGGGCAGCGACGGCTCTCCCTGCGTCCGCGTGCCCAGCTGGGGGCTGCTGCAGGGGAGAGCGGGAGATGCGCGCGCGGGAGGATTGAATCTCACGACATTGTATAGTTTTGATTACAATAATAACAACAGGAGCACCTAGGATGAGTAATGCGCCCCCCGTGTAATTTTGGAAGCATGTGTTTATAGCAGAGGTCGATTGTTATCCGGTCCTGTAAATGGAGCATGTAGGTGCCAGTGGTGAAATTTGGCAAGCTCAAGTGAGGGTTAATAAGGAGGCATACTATATGTGGCTCGTGTTTCGTCGGGGGAGATGTGATGTGAGCATAGCGTATAGTTGCGGGTTTTTTTCATCAGACTTTTAACGAACGCGTCCATTGTAACACACTAAAAGCTGCTTTTATCACCTACAAAGGCCCCACAAACCCCACAACGCATACTAAGGGTCGTGCACAAGCCGTGAGAGCCATGTGCGCCTTCGTGGTAGCTGTACTTGTCGCGTGTGGTGCTTGATGTGCGCGATGGGTGTCGCCATTGTTTTAGTATTTATCGGCATGTCGCGTTACCGGTGACACAACAATTCTCACAAACACATCGAAAGCGATACTGGCAAGCGGCTTTAAGTCAAAAAAGCAGCGAGACGGGAGGCGAGGGAGCTCGCGACGGATGCAGACGTGTCACTTGCATCAAGAAACCCGAGTACTAGAGTAGGGCGGCGAGAGCGCGGTGGGCGAGCAATAGCGCGCAGGAGCGGCGCCATCACTAACTCATTATGCGCTGACCATGTCCGCGCGTTATTCCATCAAGCAAAAGCAGTGAAAAATTTGCAGTCACAAGTCAGCTAGCTCCGCAAACATGTATCTAGTGCCAAGGAGGCGGACAGATACTGACGAGAGATGGTGGACATCCAAAAGCACGTTGACAAAGACATGCGGTCGCAACAATTGCCGGCGGACCGGGGGCGCGTCGAGGCAGAAATCAAGCGTCGAAGGGTTGAGAAGGAAGTGGCACGACCGAAAGGGAAAATAAAGGCGATGTTTGAGGCTGATCGTGAGGACGCAAGAGAAGAACTTGACATCACTGGTGGTGGTCGTTGCGACGTGGAGGACAGCAGCGGCGACGACGCCGAGGAACTGCCGTATCGCAAGTCGCAACAGCAGCGAGAAAAACCCAGCGGTTTGTCGTACAATCCTCCGACATGCAGCTACTCGCGCGATTGTGCGAAGGTATGTAGGACGTAAAGCTGAACATCCGGAGCAATGGCTGACTCATGTTGTCGGCAAAGACGACAACTGGCAGCGTGTGTCTGGGAACAACAAGGAGGAAGCGGACGATCGCAGTGGGGAGGGAGAGCACGGACGCGTCGAGATACGTGAGGAGGAGGACCTCGTTGGGCAGCTTGTTGAGGTTCAAGCAGCACACACACCCCGGTTTGTACTGGCTACCTTGCTAGAGAACTACCCGGAGCTCCTAAGTGCTGTATTGAAATCTAAGCACTTTAAGCATGTGCTCAAAACGGCAGAGGAACGTGCAATGCATGCCATAAGAGAGCTGTGGGAGCAAAACGGGCTGCATGTCTACACCGACCTAAGGTTGTCACAAGATGCATGTCAACGACTGATAAACCTCACAACGCACTGGTGGGATGCGGACATGGAGGAGATGGTGGTGCTTGGAGGGGCTCACATGTGTAAGTGGCCATCCGTAGCTACAATGCTAGACATGCAAGCGAAAGAGCTTAGTGCTCTGAGCTTGCAATCATCCGCAGACATGGTGTCCACAACGACACTAGATCTATCATTATTGTTGCAGCAACCTGCACGGAGATTGCTGAAGGAAGGACTGGGGAGGCTTGCGGGTGCAAGTGATTGCTGATGCTTCCGGCATCTTTATTGCCACTAGAACAAATGGGACAGTGGTGGAACTGAAGGTGTGCTGGTTTGTGTAATGATGATTTGCATAGTCGCATACAAATTGATGCCTATACTTAAGTTGCATTTCACGTCACCAAATGTATGCACAGATTGTAAATGATGACACCTCAATGGTAGGTGTAAAGGGCAAGAAGGGCTTCCTCGTCAACTATGTGGAGAACAACCTGCCTTGCTCCTTCTACCTCAGTGATTATTGCCACGAGGACATCATGCGGGGATGCCCGGGAATTCCAGAGGTGATACGGAACTTGGAAGCTAAGGGCATTATGGTGGATGGGAGGCACCACGCTGTGCAATCATGCATGGGTGGAGACCTTAATCTGCTGAACGGATGGATGGGGCTGTGTGGCAGCTCATCGAAGTACTTGTGCATATATTGCAAGGCAAGGAAGGAACACCTATTCAGGACCAAATGAGCTTTGGGTGGTTTCAGTGGACTACCAATGCGAACGGTTCATGAAATGACACATCAAATGGCACACGTAGTCTTAGATTATGACTATGTTTGCCCTGCTCCCGGTGAGTTTCTATGGCGAATTGCATTGCGCGCGCGCACGCGTGTATGTGTGTGTGTGTGTGTGTGTGTGTGTGTGTGTGTGTTGCTGATCGTGTCTAAGTTGAGGGGGCGATAAGGAATGCTTATACTCGGTGAGTGACACTGAATGCCATCTCCCCCTCAGCAAGTGCCTAGCACTTGCCTATCACAGGCCACACACTCAGCACATTGTGGTGAGCACAGGCCAACGCATATTCTGAGCCTTTAGATGATGTCTAACGCTCAGCAACTTGCCACCATCAGCAACCTAATCATGTCTATTGCTGATTGGCTTATCATCTTATAGTGCTGAGTCCTACCCGCACTATTACGATTCTACTTGACGAACATTGCGGTGTAGCAACTTGATTACCACACAAACTATGTATCGCAACACTCCCCCTTCCTACGCAGGCAAAGCCATGATAGCATTGCACAACTTGCTGTGCCTTGCACCCACTAATGGCTTGGTAAGCACATCAGCAAGCATGTTCTCCGTCGCACAATATTGCACCTCG
Source organism: Tetraselmis chui (assembly GCA_026401115.1). NCBI lineage: Eukaryota > Viridiplantae > Chlorophyta > Chlorodendrophyceae > Chlorodendrales > Chlorodendraceae > Tetraselmis > Tetraselmis chui. Next base: position 30,224 of record JAPMLY010000876.1, read on the forward strand.
ATGTCTCCGCTCGCCATCTTCTCCCAACAGAAGTGGTACCTCACGTCCATGTGCTTCCCGCGTCCGGTCGCAATGCTATTCTTGCTGAGTGCGATATAATTCTGATTGTCCTCGTGAATGGTGATGGGAGACCCGGAGTCTTGGTGAAACTCATGGAGCAGTTGCTTGAAAAACATCGCCTTTTGAGTGGCCGCAGTCAACGCCACATACTCTGCCTCCGCTGCCGACAGCGCCAGAGCTTGTTGCCGCTGACTTTTCCAACTCACCGTTGCACCGTTGAGCATGAGCACATACCCCGTGCGAGAGCGCCGCACACCAATATCACTCACGTAGTCCGAATCTGACCATCCTACCACATTTGATGAAGGTGCGCCACCGTGCATCAACACCGAATTTGCGGTCCCCTTGAGCTAGCGGAGCACCCTCTTGGCTTGCTCCCAATATGATAGAGAGGGGTCGGACATGAACCTACTAAGACCGGGAGGCACGGTAAAAGACCGGGAGGCAACTTCGATGTCGACGTCTCCACACAATTGTTCAAATCATCGACAGCCAAAGGTGAGCCCAATGGCTTGCAGTCCACCATGTTGAGGCGCTCCATCATATCTAATAAGACGTATTGTTGCTGTCCAATTCTGGTGATGCGGTTGCCACGATCACGCTCAACTGTCATGCCAAGCAACAAAGACAATGGACCGAGGTCTTGCACGTTGAACCTTTCGCCGAAAGCCGACTTGAACCCAACGATGAAGCTACCCGTTGGTCCGACGATGATGCCGTCGTCCACGTCGAACGCCAAGACATAAAGCTCACCCTCCTTGATGAAGACGTAAATGCCGGGATCCACCTTGGATTGGGTAAAGCCATGCTCCTCTTGCCATGTTGTGATTGCCTATTCCAGTTCCTAGGAGCTTACTTGAGGCCATACAGTGATTTTTTCAGCAAGCACACTCGCTCCTCTCCATTGATGTCGGTGTGATGACGGAATCCTTCCGGCTGCCTTATGTAGATTTCCTCCTCGATGTCGGCCCCCAAAAATGCCGTCACCACATCAAGTTGCTCCACCTCCTAATCATTATAAGCAGCAAGCGCAAACAACGTTCGAATAGAAATCACCCTCACTGTGGGAGCGAAGGTCTCGTGGTAGTCCACACCCTTCTCCTGAGTAAACCCGCGAGCCACAAGTCTTTCTTTGTACCTTGCAATATCCCCATTGGCATTGCGCTTCAGCTTGAACACCCACTCGGAATCTACAAGTTTGCGGCCGGCAGGACAAGGGACCAATGTCCGGGTTTTCAGAGATACAAGTGAGTCGTTCTCGCTCTTGATGGCTGCCTCCCACTGCCCCGATTAGGGACATCTCAACGCTTGCTTGTATGACACAGGCTCTTGAACAGTCGGGCTGGTGGCTGACTTAATAACTGCGGTACTTCCCGCAGTCCATCCATCTCCCGAAGCGCTCGTTTAACGGGGATCATACCTTGGACTGGGTACGCATTGCTGTGGTGAGGCAGTGGATCGAAGATTATACCTTGGACGTGGAGTCTCCCCCGAATGCATGTCCCGTTCATCTTCCATCGACCCGGAATGTTGCGGCGACTCCCGAAGCCACGACTCCCCCGAAGGTGTATCCGGTTCTTCGCTACACATGGTGCACGGGATGATGTCCTCTTCATCATTATTGCATTGCTCCGCATTGCTCTCCCCCATGGAGAGGACAACAACCTCATCGAACACCACGTTACGGCTATGAGCATGACCACTTCTCCTAACTGCGGACGTCTAGTGGTCGTGTCCAATGCCCATTCTAGATATGAAATTTATCATGCTGTCGTAAGCGTTGTCTTGAGATGTTTTGCCGTAGGTGATTCCCATGGTCCTTGTCCCATTGAGGTAGCGTAGCATGCGTTAGAGCGGTCTCATGTGTATCTGCGTGGGGGAAGTATGCCACCTATCGACGACACCGATCACGAACGCAATGTCATGTGTGGTGCACATACCCGAGGATATCACGGAAGATATGATGCTCCGGTGGCGTAAGAGCCTCCTTGTTCTGATCGGACGCGATCTCTCTATGCCGATAGTGCGTGGGTGCCATGGGCACCTTGGAGGGTGTGTTGGCAAGCACGCATTACTTCTCCAAGATGTCCTTGGTGTAGTGTTCCTGAGAAAGACTGATGATCCCAACCTCCTTGTTTATAATGATATCCATCCCAAGGATAAGCATGGCTTCACCAAAGACATTCATGCGGAATTGCTCTCTACCAATGGCCCGCTTTGTTCACTCGACCCACTTGAAGGAGTCAAAGATGATAAGAATGTCATCCACGTACACAAGCAAAACAACGTAAATACATTTCACGGGATGATGCATGGTGTAAATGACGGTGTCGGATGTCGCTCGCTTGAGCCCAAGGGATGAGAGAGTATCATGGAACAACTTGCACCATTCACGCATGGCTTGCTTATCCCATATACCCTCTTGAACGAGCGTATGGCTTGAGGTATCTCATCCTCTGCGCCTTTTGGGTTGGCGCATGTCGATATCCTCATGAAGGACGACATTGAGAAACGTTGTTTCAATGTCTGCCCAGTGCATGTGCATGTTCCGCTTGGCGGTGATGGCGGGGACTTTGCGCTAAGTGCTGAGCTTGACAACGATAGAGGACGTCTCCGAGAAGTCGACTCATGCTTGCTGATTAAATCATTCCCTTGGCAACGAGTCGTGCCTTGAATCGATCGACTGAGCCATCGGGTTTGGCTTTCACCTTGAAGCCTCACTTGTTGCCGATGCCGTTGCGCCCGAGTGGCAGATTTTACATACGGAATGTGCCCTTGCTGTGAAGGGACACAAGCTCGGAGCGGATGGTCTTTCATCATGCAACACCATACTTGCCGCTCAAGGCATGCTTGATGTCGATCGGCATCGGGATGTGCGCCACAAGTGGGGAGGTCTAGGGTTCCTCGTCAAGGGGTGATGGCGGCCCGTTAGACCCTATGGATCGGGGAGCCGGTCTAGCGGGTCGAGGAGGCTTGTTCTTCGTGAAGACTCCGGCCGCCGTGACAGTCTGTAGGACATAGGCAGCGGTTGCAAAACAAGAAGACGACTCGCGGAAAGTGTGGTCCGCGGTAGCGTCATTTAGAGTGGGCATGTCCTATGGAGTATCATCCTGGGCCGCGCACGGGATTGTGATATGCGTAGTGTCGGCGCTTGAGAGATTGGCATTGGCTCCCCCCGCCAAGCTCGAGACCGAATGATGGAGAGGACTGAGAAGCGTCAAACGCAACCTGCGGTGCCGCCGGAGCATGCGCGGGTTGGAATTCAACAAAAGCGACCCGGATGACACGGACGAGTTTGCCGGTGGGGAGGTTGAGAATCAGATATCCAAAGCCATCATCGCATTACCCAATGAACATACAACGAGGTGTTTTTGAGGAGAGTTTGTCTTTGTAAAAGCCTTCCAAATGGAGGTAGGCCGTGCATCCAAAGACCTTGACGTGGGGGGGGTCAGCAGTGGCGCCATGGCGGAGAGTGTAAGGCATACCACCGAGCCCCCGGAAGCGGCGGGCATAGGAAGCCGCTTTCGGAGGTAGATTGCCGTACGCATGGCGAGTCCCCAATAATTGGATGGGCAGTTGGCGTGCTATAGCATGGCAGCCGCCAAGTCCGCGATATTGGCCCACTGATGCTCCATATGAGTAAATCGGTTCCGTAATTACGGGTGTGTGAATTGAGCGGTGTAGCCCAAGGAGGAGGCCATAATGCGGTATGAAACGTCGAGGTAGTTGGGGTCGCAATCGTGCTTGATGGTCAGCCGGAAGGAATGACCATGGCGCATGCGAGTGTGCAAGTTCCGGATGTCCGTGATAACGGAGGAGGGATTGGAGACAGCTGATTTTTTGTTCAAGAGTGCAAGGAGCGAGATGTAGTTGGAGAAGTGTGTAATTACACCGAGCATGTATTTCCTCCGTCCGGTCCCGTAGTCTCTTTGAGTGGGCCGAAGAGGTCTGATTTGAATGCTGGAAAGCAACATGTCGGGTAGGTGCTTGGTTTGTGATTGACAGCCGCATGGTGCAATTTGGCTAAAATACACGATTCACATGTATGAAGAGGAACATGATTGTCATACTTCGCTGCAACGATGTTCTTGGTGCTGAGAGCAAGCGTCAGTGTGTCCCGGCCGGGGTGACCAACGCGTTATTGCCAGAAAGTTGCATCAACACACGTAGGGCCAACACGCACCTTAATGAGCAGTAAGGGATGTGATCTCTCCCAGCAATGTCCGGAGGTGTGGAAGATTGTTTGTGCACAACAAAGGTGAAATTTCTTTGTTGGTCATTGGCGGTAGGCTGCCAACGGCTTGGTAGTGGAAGTTGATGGTGTGCATGTTGCGGAGGTGCTCTTGAGAAAGGATGTTGGGTGCTCCACACTGTGCCAGGTGGGGCACATGGGCTGCTCTTATTTGATTGAACCTTCCGGGAGTGGACCTAGAGGCATGTGCATAGGTTGTGCTGCCGCTCGTACTTAGCTCCTAGTGACTGGCGGCGGCGGCGTATGCTTTCGTTCATACATTCATGAAATGCGAGTTTTCACTTTTCACACCAGGGTCTTCTCACGTTGTCACTACGTTGCTCGCGCATATAAAGCTTATTAAGCTACGTGAGGGCCCATAAACTCATATCGGAGGTGCTTGTGACTGCTGCGGTAAGTCGAAAAGTGCGAGCGCCGATGCGCTGAGTGGCTACAACAAAACAAACAACATAGCGAATTGGTGTCTATATCTTGTTTATATGTATTTAGTTAGCATGTATCCCAATTACAAAAAGGAACACGGCTCGGCCGAAAAAGAACACGGCTCGCGACCCTAGCCGTGTTTCATGTCGGCCGAGCTGTGTACCGGAACGAGGTACAAGGCTTTAGCGCCCAGAACAATCGGCAGATTATCCCACATGTCGTTTCCCGCGGGGCTCTTCCCACTATCTGCTCACCACCCGACAAGTAGTGGGATGGTACACCAACCACGCCGGTGATTCGGAAGCGTAGCCCACAGAGACTTCCTTCCACGCGCGATCGTCAAGTTTGCGGGGTTGAGACTTGTCGACGTGGACAAAGGCCGGACAGCCGAAGACCCGCATGGAGCTCAAATCAGCTCGTCTACCGGTCGCCAAGGTGAAAGGTACACCGCCGGCTCCATTACTATGCACACAATTGCGGACATGCACCGCAGCGGCCATCGCTAGAGCCCAAAGCGATTTAGGCAGCGCGGCTTGCCGGATCATTGACTGCACCATCGGGACCAATGTCCCTCACTACAACTCAATCCGGCCATGTTGCCAATCCGCGTAAGGCGCAGTGATCTCCACGGCGGTGTTGAACTCATCCAAGAGGTTTCGGACGGCAGCACTTAAGAACACCGTGTCAGTGTCCACCCGAAGACGACGAACCGTGTGCCCTAGAGAACGGATGGTAGTCAACATGCGACGGAACGAGGCGGGATCCTCATCCTTGGAGCGGACCGCATCATGCAGCATGAACTGGCTGCGAAAATCAACCGCACACAAGTTTTACCGCCGTCCTCCCAATGATGGAACACTCATAGCACCGCAGAAGTATAAGCCTAGGACCTCAAAGACACCAACATCCGGTCTGCCGGCTCACGCGAGATACGACGGACGTGCGACTTACACACAACACATGTCTCACAGAAGCCCAACTTCTCCGACGCAGAAAACGCCACACCTTCGACCTACGTGGCCAAGAGTCCGTCCAATTGCGACTCGCCAAAGTGACCGAGTCGGGAATGCCACAACCGATTTTGCAATGGCGCAGTGGCGGCCGAAGCGGTAGGATTCGACGAAGCAACCCGCGCCAACAAATGTGCGCGCTACAACGGAACCACCACGCCACCACCATTACCAGCATGAAGACGAAGGTGGTCCACGGTATCAGCCAACGCCAAACAATGACCTACTTGTCGCCGAGCTTGGGTGAGGCTGAAAAGCCTATGGTAAGACCACGACGCGCGACGGGATAGCTGAGGAACGTGGAGCACATTCTTCAGCATGGCTAGAATATCCTCTCTATCGTCAGCCTTCACAATGATGCGGACATGGCCCACGCCAACAACGCGGGCGCTAGTACCTTTCACCCAAAGCCGGTCGGTGAGCACCCGATACTCACAGAAGTCACGGCATACACTAGTCATGTGACGGCTAGCGCCGCTGTCGGCCAACCACATCCACGTTTCCCCATCGCGCTCAAACATGTGTCGAGCCTCGGAGAATGGCCTCTCATGGGTAGCATTCCAGATCCAGCGAGATGGTGCGTGAGGAGCGGTCGCGTGTGATGTACATGCCAAGTAGTTGGGAGAGTTCACCCGTGTCCTTGATTTTGAACCGTACACCAAGTTGAGCCTTGAACGAAGTAAGCCATGAGGCATCATTGCAGGTTACGGGAATGTCGTCCACGTAGAGTGCGATCATGGCGAAGACGTGACCGGCGCGGAAGATGTAGACGCAGGGGTCCGAGACGCATTGTTGCCACCCGTTGTCGACAAGCCATGCACGAAGGAGCATGTTGAACTCACGAGGGGACTGGTTCATGCCGTAGAGGCAGCGTTTGACGTGACACACTTTGGACGTGCCATCAGAGTGGCCGAGGGGCTGGCGGATGTACATGTCCTCCTTTATGGGGCCGTAGAGGAACGCAATGTCGATGTCAAGTTGACACAATTCAAGGTCGCGGGCGGCCGCGATGGCGAGGAAGTGACGAAGGCTGGCCATGCGGATAATAGGGGAGAACGTTTCCGTGAAGTCGAGGCCATGACGTTGGCTGCCACCTTTGGCGACGAACCGAGCTTTGAAGCGGGAGACATCGCCCACGGTGTCAGACTTGACCTTGTAGATCCACATGCTACTGACGACCACTCGTTCGGGGGGAAGGCCGACGAATTCCAAAGTGCCGTTGTCTATGAGAGAGGAGTACACTTGCTGCATGGCGGCTTGCCAATCTGGGGCTTGGGCGTTGGAGAGGGCAGCGCGGGAGGTTTTGGTTCCACACAATCACTAGCGGAAAGGAGAGCGACGGCGGAAGGCGACGCTCAAGCCGGGATGTGATGTGGGGCAGTAATCAGATCGGGCACGAAGGGTAGTTCCAAGATGTCCTCTTTGGCCTTGCCTTGTTCAGGGTCACGACATGCCGTGACAAGGACTGGCGGGTATTCAGCCATTTGGCCGACGAGTACGCCGTAACGGAGGGGATGAGACTGGAGGCGGGATGGACGGTCGGCCACATGAGTGGTGGGAAGGTCGGGGGACGGGGAGGAAGGGGGCGTGGGATCAATAGGGTGAGAGTTGAGGGGTGTGTCCGGCGGGTCGTAGGCATCATAGGCATCCGCGATGACCAAGTCAACTAGGAGGCGCGCGCCGAAGCCGGGGGTGCTTTCCTGAAAAACAATATGGACTGAGGTGGTGATGCGGCGGGTCTCCGGATTGTAGATACGGTAGCCAGGGGCGTTAGGTGGGTAGCCAACCATGACGCCCGGAACGCTTTTCGTTAAGTTTACTACGCAACTTGTTGGGGACCTTGGCGAAGACGGTGCATCCGATGACGCGAAATTTGGAGGCGTCGGGCGCTCACGACGTTAGGAGAGTGAGTGGGACGCCGCCGGTAAGGCCAACGGAGCGACTGTAGGTACGGTTGCGTAGGTACACGGCACACCCACACTGTACGTTTTCGGACAATAGCGCAATTTCCGCAATATCATTTAATCTGAGTAGTACTTACTGACATATCTCGCCATTTACACACGTAATTTCTCCGTAGTACATTGTAAAGGGTCGCGCGTTGTCTCGCTTAGCTACTCCATTGACCCGAAAATATGTACGCCATCGTAAATTCACCGATGGTACGGGAAACCCGCGACTACCACCACTGCTTGACGACAAAGTCCTTGTTGCGACTTGCCGCCACAGGCATGTGGCTCACCCACCGCCAGCCGAGCTACGCCGCCAAGCTGCCGCTTTAAATACCATGGGCAAGCGGCACTGGAAGCATATAGTTTGTCGTAGTGGTAAAGCCAAGCGGGCGAAACCCCCGCAGGTTGGAACCGCCGCACCATCGGTAGGGGCGGCCGGTAATGTTGTTGCGGTCGTCGCGGGCGGGGCAGCAGCAACGCAAGATGAGCCTACCCATCAATATGACGAAGAGCATACAACCGCCGAGGGGCAAGAGCAACAAATTCCCGAGGACCACGAGGAGGCGGAAACTAGTGGGGAGATAAAGAAGTTGAGGGCGACAGTGGCGTCTCTAAAATCCGCGCTAGCGAGGTCACGCGACCAGTGTGCACGCCAACGCGCGAAGTTGCGTGACCTCGAAGTACATAGTGGAAACCTTGTAATGCAACTCCAAGCCGAAGATTCCCGTTGGCGGAAACTATGCCGAACCCAAAAAAGAAAGTGCCAGCGAATGGCTACAAAGCTACGTGAGTTGGGGTCGGGGTCGGGGTCGGAAGCGGACGGCGATGACGACGGTGACGAGCAGGTTCTACCTGATGCGGCAAAAGCTAGCGATGCCGCATTCAACACTTTGCGCGATTTTGCGGACGTTGTTGCGAACGTTATCGCGACGGACGCGGAGGCATCAGCTGGGCTAACGGAAGATATTGATGTGTCGGGGGACGAAGAAAAAGAATCCCTCCCTAGACAGCCCCGCCGACGTTCCAAAGCCCCTCAACTCCCTATCGTCGACGACGGAGCAATGGATTGGGAGCTAGATGAGTGCAACGACGACATCGGCGAAATATATGAGCAGCCCGCCCACCGACCGCCCGCCCTGTCCCACTACCAGCCCGTCCAGTCCGAGCCGCAGCCGCCCGCGCACACGCAAACCGCCCAACCTCAGCTTATACGCCCCCAACCGCAGCACGCCGCCCAGCCCGCCGCCCAGCCCGAGATGCAGCATCAAAACAACAAGGTAGAAGAGCTACAACCTCAAGCATCGAAAAAGGTGAATACTAAAGACATCAAGTACATTCCTCGCTCTGCTAGGATAAGAAGGACAAATAGCCAACCCGGCAGCACCTCACATGCAAGGTGGATGACAAGACAACGTATGGATTTAAGGGAGCATTTTACAAAACTATACGGGCACACGTGGGCTATGAAATACAAGAGTTCAGACATTACAAAGGCAAGCACATCCACCATAAGCGTTTTTGCATGGTGGGGCTCCCTCCCTTCTGTAGGAATCACCCAAATGGTGAATCCAATCGTTAAACGCTGACAATACCCATGCTTAGTCTTGTCACCAATGCGTTGCAACTTGACGTGAAGAGGAGGGGCAGCCATGGCGATGGTCCCACGCGGCGAAACTATCCGCATAGAGCGATAGCCAGGGCCACCACTACTTCCATGCAACACAAGCTCAGTCATACGAAAAAGCTGATAGACGGGAGAAAAGGTTGTGAAGCACCAACATCTAGTTGAGTTGCTGCCGTCTTGGACGTCCTTCCACATTGTCGTCCTCTGCGCATATCTTGGGTGCTCATCTCCGACTGGGGAGGACCTCGCAGCTTGGTTGAGCGTCTTCACGTACGTCTCCCACAAGTCTCCGTGCCATCCCTCACAAATGATAGTCGCGTAGGCCCGAGGGTCCACACATAGCAGCTCCTTCGCAGCTTGAACTCGAAAGGCCGCAAGGTAATCATCGTTCCTAAAAAAGCAAAACAACAAAAAGTATCGGAAATCTTTGTACCTACTACAACCATCGGCCACCATCTACACCAAGACGGCGGCCAAACGCAGGGAAGGCAGCGCGTACCTAAGGAAAGTGGCAGGCAGAGCCACCCCTCGGTGGCAACGGCGGCAGATGCCATTGCCGTCGCCGACCATGGGCGTCGTGCGCGCCATTACTCCTAGGCACGCGACGCACAGGTCCCGCTCCCCAAGAGCATTGCTCCACCTATGCCGCGGCAGGTCCTCCTCCGTCGTTTGTGTGCCGCGGCTCCGAACACAACGCCCCAGTTCTTGGTTAGGTTGGCTTTGGGCATCACGGGGGATCCAGTGCCTCTTGATGAGCACAACTGCAATACGGCACACCGGTAGAGTTAGAAAAGTGGGTACCTACGCGGGACCTCAAAAAATAAACGGTGCCTCTTAGCTTACGGTATCTGCCACCTACGGAGTCGAGGTCGCAGCACGGGGGGGTTGGGGGACCAGAAAAACGAAAAGATTTTATTCCCAAAGTTAAACCCCACCTCTACAACGCGTCGGGGGGGGGATGGTGAAGCGTGCTGCGTGCCCCTCTACAATGCGTGCGCGGGTGATAAGATGTGGGTGAAGGTAATTTGTAGTCGCGAACTTGATATTCGGAGCGGAAACTGGGCATAAATGGTGACATCTGAGTCAAAACGGTGTCCAGCTCGGTACACGAGTAAATTACTATGCCAGGAAGACTATGCTAAGCGGGCACCGGTAAGGGTATTATCTCGAGGGAGCGCGACCTCGAAAACTGATGCTTCGTGACGAACGAGGAAAACTGAACCCTGAGATTCGTAGAATCCTACCTACCGAAACTTATCGATGCCGACAGTCATAGCGGGTCAAAGTAAGAATTTACACGCATTATAACCAAACCACCCTATGCACATATGTGTTAGGTGCGTGTGGAGCCTTTGTGTTGAAGTTGTGACGGCGTGATATGCGTGCCCCCCAAGGTCGTAGAGCAGGGTGTCTGTTATCGAACTAGGTGAGAACAAGCGAATCGCGTAACGAGCCGCCCTAGCAACCCCTCCGTCCGTAGCCGTAATAAAGAACCTAATGCACTATATGCACTGAAACGCGGCAGGGGTCATACTTACTTGGTGTACAGTGGTTGCGTGGGTTCATGGCTTTCCACTTCCAAAAGGGGGGGCACGGCCAGGCGAGATGAGCCGCTACCATTGGCGCGGTGGAGAAGACGGTTTATGTGACGAGGCGAACGCACGCAAGCCTGTGAGACGCACTCTACTTGGCGACAACAAAATTGGCGAAAAACGTACGGGTACTGAAAATTCGTGCAAACGGTAAATGTCCGGGTGTACAGGTACCCGGGTGTGCCGTGTACACAACCGTGCTAACAACGCACGACCACATAGAGTTCGGGACGGCCATGTTGTGGAGCATCGCAGATACATTGTCCTTGATCGTGCGACAGAGTCGTTCGGCCTTGCCGAGCATGTGGTGGGCATAAGGTGCTGATAATTGTACACCGACACCCATGCGAGCACACATCTGCCGGATCAAGGCGGCCTCAAAAGCAAAGTCCGAGTCAAACTTGATGATGGGGATAAACGCGCCGGACTGAGAATCATGGCGTGCATGTAAGTTGCACAGGTCTAGCAGATTTTTTCCCAATTATGTGCACGTATCATCTTTGGACTTCAAGAGCCGCACCCACATGTAGTGTGTGTGGTGATCGATAACGAGCAGGCAATATCGGAGGCCATGGGGGGATGGGACGTTCACATGGCCCAAGATGTCAGAGGAAAGGTTCAAAATGCGGTGGGATAATTTCGTTCAAGGGGTGGTGTTGTGGGGTGCAACAATTGCCTTGTGGAGCAAACACGAATCGCAAGAGACATTGCTTATGTAGTTGGCTAATGTTGGGCTGGTTGGGACACCGTGGGTATGCTGAGCATGCACGTTTTGCATATTAAGATGTCCAAACATGCGGTCGCGCACTTGGCAGTGAGGGCATGAAATGAAATGAATGAAATTGTTTGCAACAATACCAGTAAAAACCGGTTGTTGTCTCTTGCCCCCCCCTTGTGCTACGCCTAACTGGACTTAGAAGCGTGAGGTAGACCGTGAACCACTAATCCCAACCTCTCCAATGGAAGTGACGATACCGTCTAAAACATACCCGTATCCAGGCATTTACTATTTTCTGATCTATACGACTTTTTTTTATATAGTATGAAATATAAAATGTCGCTAGTCTCCACGATACGCGGCCTGCTCCAGCCGCTGCGGGGTCGCTGATCAGCAAGGTTGTTCAGCTTGAGCTGGTCGAGGCGGACCTGCCTGACCTCGGCTCCTGTGTGACTCCGGTCGTGCCGGTGCTAGGGGGGGAAGGCAGGTGAAAAACCCCCCTCGCATAGGTCGTCGTCGGTCCCGCCTCGATCCGTGCTCAACCCCGCCCGAGGTATTAGCTGCTCCTCCCGACGCAGCTCGCCACCTAACCGAGTCTTCTCTCCTCCTTTGGGGGCTGAGAAGAGAAAATGATTAGGTTGCAGACCGTGTCCGGCTGGCTCTCCTGCCCCCGTGCCAGATTTTCTCCTGTCCCCTGTCCTTTTTCCGTCTGTTTCCAACACCTATATGATCGCGATGTGGCCGTCCGTACCCCCCCCCCCCCCCGGTGGTTTACGTTGTTAGGGGGCCGCCATTACGAGCAGTGTGCCGTTACGAAAACCCTTGGCACACTTCTTGAGGCAGCCTATCGATAACCGGGTACCGACTAGGGAAGGGGTTGGAAGAACACAGGGATCGAGTCGCCGGTCCTCAAAAGATGGTGGGTACGGGAATTTTCCCAAAACCCCCCCGCACTGGGCTTTTCCGGCGGCGGGCGATCCTAAGGACCACCGCCGCCAGACCGTGCCGCTCCTCCGGCTGCGACCCACCTCCGTCCTGCGTAGCATCGGGCCTCGCCCCCAGTGGAGACCTAAAGCTCTCACAGGGCTGGCGACTGCTAGCGAGCGCCGTGCCCTAGCGCTGCTTCCCAGCTGTCCGCCGCCAGCTCCAACACCCTCGACCCTCCGCTGATCTGTCCGTACCCTTCTTCGCCAAAAAGTTTTTCGCAAACGCCGCTCCCGCCCCATCGTCGGGAGAGTATCTGCGAGTATTTAGTCGCGGAAAAGACATATCGGTCAGGCCGAGCGGGAGATCCTTGTGCCGGTGTACGGATATCATGTTTTTCCAAAACCCTATGTACAAAGCTTCCCGACCGCTGATGATCCCACGGATCGCAGTTGTCGGTACCTCATTCAGCCCCCTACCGTGCCAGGCATGGCACGGCTATGGGGTTACCAACGCCCACCGCGTGGAGGTAGAGGTAGGTGCCTACGGGCCTGCGAGCGCACCCCTCTCCGAGGCGGCCGCCGCTGCGCCGCCGGCGGGCGCCCGGGATTCGCGTAGTGAGGGCAACACTGTCACCCGCACTAGGTGGTGAATCCGCAAGGGGTCTTTGGGGCAGCTCTGGTTGGTAAGGCAGCAGGTAGAGGGCGATGCCGGTGGCTTCAGCACACCCATTCCTTTGGGCACCACAATCAGTCTATTATCAACGTCAGTCGGAAAAATGAATTCACAACCGCTATGTGAGAGCATCCAACCGACACTGAGGAGGCGACTAATGCGGTGAGCAGAGCGAGCGAGAGAAGAAGTCAAGGGTGTAGTACGCATAAACAATGCGGTGGATGATCCGGCATGGCGCCAACAAGATGGAAAGCCGTAATGTGCCGCTGCCCTTAACGTCAACACCGACCCCACCAACACGAGATAGAGTAGAGGGCGGATCGAACGTAACGAAATCATGTCGTAACGCGGTTAAGTTGATCGAGCATGCGGAGTAAACCACCTAGGACTGAGAGATGCCACGACCTAGGGCGATGGAGGATGAGAATGCGATAGAGGTGAAGGGGACACTCACCTCGATGTCGTCGTATTCATCAGTGCATTCCTCGAGGATGGGTAGGACGTCAGGGTCGTATGTGGGGACGTCGCTCAGTAGTGCAGTGTGCACATAGGCAAAGCTGCCAAGAGCGCTATATTTTTTAAGGATCATCTTAAGTTCAACGAGGATCCACTTCCGAAGGGCGTCATCCGAGGTTGTGCACGAGGACAAGATGTGGTCCATGCTACCACATGCGCTACACTTGTTGGGTAGACCACGGCCACCACGAGTGCCACGGGAGTTGTGTCCGCGTCCGTTGTTCGAACCGCGACCGGCAACGACAAACGCGGAGATGGGAGAGGCGGAAGTGTCTGAGGCGGGCAAGCACTGACTTCCTCGTCCATGTTTTGTGCCAAGTGGAGGATGTTGGCCATCACCTCGTCGGCTGACAAAATGTAGTTTTGTCGAAGGCGCTGATGACGCACTGCTTGGATTGTCCGAACGGCCCATTACTGCATATGCCACAAAGCATGCGCATGCCTAGATTATGGGAGTGGATGGCTGCAAAACCATCAATCAGTTCACATGTTTCATTGTAGTCGTCGAACGCATGTCTCATGAAGTGGACGTAATCGGGCAGGGACGGACCGGGGCGCTGCCCGCGCATGAGGTTGTCCAACACAAAGGGCGAGCATGCGAAGGACCAGTAGTCGTGCCCTTCACACATGATGTCCTATGTTGCAGTGGCGCAGTCGGGACGAGCAGCGGAAACGCACTTCATCGCATGGTCAACGCGCTTGTTGTCGCTAGCAGCATGGAGCAAGAGTGTGTAGGCGTAGTGTTGGGCTTGCTCATCAAGCCATGCGCCCGACTCGCGGATGGCCAGCTGTGGAATGAGGTACGTTGCTTTTAGGGAGAGGAAGGTGAAGAAGTTCCTCTTTCACTGCTTGAACTCCGAGTTTGATGGCCCCGTGGTGGGGACTGACATTTTCGTAGACCGGTTGAGGGCGTCCTCGTCAAAACCGGTTGCTTCATGGGTGATGGGTAGCACGGCTAACGACCACCTGGTCAATGGTGGGGCGACGTCCGCCATGGCTGTTGTGAGCACCACGCTTGGCATGTGAGGAATGATGGCCAAGAAAGTGAGAAAGCATGCCACCAAGGAATGAAGAGTGACCGGGCACTGCAAGCGGCGGACCGCACGGGTGCTGGTGGCCACGCGAAGTGGGGACGTGGTGCGGCGGGGCAATTGGGAAGAGGGGTCCGTTGGTGGGAGGGGGATAGCCGAGATGAGGGTATGATGGAGGTGGTGGGAGGGGGTCCATGGAGTGATCATCGCGCGGGGGTTCGCACTGCGCATCACGACGGCGCTAAACGACAAGGGTGTCGGCAGCAACATCTCAAGCAACAACATCAATAACAATGTCGGCCATATGCGCGTCCCGACGAGCGTTTCTGAGCGCAATTTACCGAAGGACAAGCGCGAGCGTATCATGGGTTGGGTCGAGAGAGCTCCGTTGAGAGCTAGGTTCAAGGGAATCAACACGCGCGAGAGGTGGAGAGTCGGCGGAACGATTTTTCGGTGCCATTGCGGCCGAGGAAGGAAAGAACATAGCGACTAGCAACGGTAAGAGCCACTAGCCTGACTTGTGCCTAACATGGTTTCAGAGAGACGGACTGATGCCCGCCGACCCCTAGGCATGTAGCCCCGGGGTGTCTCAAAGTATCTTTTCTGTATCCTCCACCCAATGTGGGGCACAAGTCTAGGCCAAGGCGAGGTCAAGTGGAGCGATGCGCTGGCGGTAGAGTCGCTAAAGAAATATATAAACTATTTAAGCTAGGGGTGTCGTGCACCATGTGTATGCGTATTCACCGAGTAGTGCGCCCCCCCCTTCTCCAGCTTGGACATGTGTGCACCCTCTCCACACACGACGACGTGCGTCGGTGTGGTTGGCTGTCTGGCGTCCTCGAGCGGCTGACTTAGGTAAGTGGTAGGGTGGGCTTTGAAAGCGCAGTTTATACTAGCGATACTGCCTACTACAAGGTGAAAGTACTAAGTTGCTATGTGAACTTGCCTTCTGCGGGAGTGGTCGCGATCGTAGCTCGCCGAACCAGGTTGTCGCGCGCGAGTGACGTGAGGGAGGGGCACATAACATGTTGAACCGTGCACACACGATTAGTATGGAAGGTAACTATCGCAAACGTAGTTATAGTCACATTCACGCAAATAGGACAATCCCAAAGACAACCAACCCGAGGCGTGGTGTCGGGACAAGAGAAGTGAGAGAGCTTTAGCCTAGCGACAGCTCTATACTGAATCAAACAGATTATCGGTACCTCCGATCTAGACATGTACTTAGCATATCTAGAATAGCTTACAGTGGCTACTTGCAGCTAGCAACTAGATGGTATTACTTACAACAGAACCACTCAAGTTGGCGACCACCTCGGCCTTACGATAGACCTCCTCAAAGCCGTGTTTCGAGCCCCCAACGAGAAGCTAATGCCCTCTCTAAGCAGACCTCGGGACTACTTGGACGCGCGGCCTACAACACCCGATGGCTACCGGCCCGACAGCTAGCATCGCTTGCCGGGAAGGCCCGACTTCGATAATCTATATTTCGCCTTTGCTTTTGCCCGTTTCTTCTTGCGCGTACTGCACTCAAGTAATGGTCATGTAACAAGGATGGGGAAGCCACATCATAATGACGCACCAACTGAACGGCGACGAATGGCACTAAAACCCTCGAATTTTGAGCTACGTCCATTCCGAGCGGGGACCACACTCAATCGACCGCTTCGCGTCTATAGAGAGCATGCACCTGCCGCTGCGCTTCAACGCAAAGTGGCGCGACCCCCAATGTCAAGACGTCGAGTGCCTACACCTCCGGGATACCGACTGGCAACACGTAACGAACATATGCAATCTGTCTTGGAGCGCTTCCCGCACTCTGCGCAAAACGGCATACCGCTATAGTATCGCACCACATTAGCTTGACATGTTGCCGGTTCAGCAACTACACATCATGGCGTCCGAAACCATCTTTACCCCGCCACATTCAATATCGTTTTTCTTGGGTGATGGGGCTCGCGCGAGGGGGTCGGACACTGTGGAGCGTCGTGGCCTTTTGGCTACCACGCCGGCTTGGCCGCATACCCGCAGAGGCGCGATAGGCGGCACACGAATCACCACGAGCCCGCAAGTTGCCGACTTGCTCCCGCTCACGTGCTTACCATAGCATGGGCGGACACGGACCGCCCGCTACCGTGTACACGAGCCCACTGACCACGCATCGTGGACGGCTACCATGACCGGCAAGCTACGCACCATGTTAGTGACCGTCCTCATAAGGACTTCTGCGCTCAACCTCCTCAGGAGTTCCCTCGTGCCTATCACTTACGCGAACTACGATAGTGGCATGCGGCAGTTCGTAGCCTTTTACCCACGACGAAGGTATTCAAACACTACATGCAACTACGCAGTCAATCGTGCGCTATACAACATGGTTGGGACTGCAAAGAACTATCTCCGCAGCATTGCTACTAGAGTACTGCTCGGCCGTCAATACTTTGTTCCGCGACCACTACAAACAACCCACCGCAGTCGGCGAACTGCTCGCAGACGCACGACGCGGCCTTGATGTGCAACAACAACGAATTCTAGCGGCCGATAGACCCCCGATTCCGGCCTCGCTAGCCCTCGCCCTCCTATAGTCCGCCTCAGCACTTCGCACCAAAATCAGTCGGACGCCAACTAATCGACAGGACATTGCCAACCTCCGGGCCGCACTCTCGATGTGCATCAAGTACGCTCTCTTCTGCAAAGCGGAGTCGGGCACACACTGCCAAACTGACGAATTGGCTGTCGACCGACCCTCAGGACAAATATGCCTCTTCATTTGCAAGGCTACATGCAAACAACAACGCTAGGCAGCCGAAAATCCCGTATTTGCTATTTCGATCGAAGCCAACCATGGCCACTCCGATCTGCTAGAGTGGCATTGCGACCAAAGCACCACGTACTATGTCAAATACTATACTTATTGCCGCCCACCAACCGCAATCTGGAGCTTCGCACATTACGAAAACAACGGAGTGCCAAACGGCAACAACCCTCTCCGCTTATTAGCTGCTCGAGAGCATACAACGCCTCCCCGCCCCCATGCTTCATGTAGACATCGCACAGTCAACTCAAAGGATCCGCCTTCGCTGCTAATTGCATCGGTGCACTGCTCCACGTCGTCAAGTATATGGGTGACTATGCCAAGAAAAACGCGATTACGAAAACGAAATTCATCGATCTTACCATGACCCCGTCGCGAGCGGCGAGGCAATACTTCGGTTGGCTCGTCCGGTCACGGGCGCTTCACTCAACTAGGCTGCGCTAGCTTTCAACTTTGACTTACTAGCAAAACGTGTCCTCGGGTAAATGATCATATTGGTTAAATCTAAAGGTTTGAAAACCTGCTTATATGTGTGTCATAATAACGCAAACCCTAGCGGTAAAGCGTTACTGTAAAAGCGGTGCGTCGTACCCAAACCTCGAGTTTAACCTCTAGGACAGGGGAACGCCTCGCGCAACGCCCCAAGCCCTATCTTAAGCCGGTGCACCTTCCGACTTTCCGAGCATTGGCACTTTCTGCTTTGCGCTCGCCCATCGGGCTCACGCAACCGAACCAAAATCACACTCACTGCACACCTTGACGAGCACCTCCATATGGGGAGTACATGCCAATTCCACTTCGGAGAGGACGGACATGGAGAACCAAGGCCTAGCCTTGCACACTAAGGCATAGATGGCATATATGAGCGGTCCTTCTTAGTAGTAGGCATCAGATGGTCTATAGCCGGTACATTATGTGGACGATTCTCAGCTTGATCACGGATCCTTCGACGACGCAACCTAGAAAACCCCCGATAACCCCGCCGGACAAGTGGGTACCCAACCAAGCCGACATCATTTCCCGCAATATGGCGGGAGCGGATAACTACCTCACCGGCCGCGTGAGGAGCATGGCCCTATACACTTGAAACGAAGATGTGGACTCCAACTCATCAACGGAGACTGCATTCACCCGCTAGCCCGCTTATGATCTGCTCACTAGTAAGTGACCATGCGACACCGACTGGCAATGAGCCGCACGCTCATCTTAACGCTAACCCCGAAAAGATACCCGCCTAGCTCACCTCACACCTAAGGGGGATATGTTTCACGGTCGCATCTTCGCCCTTCGGGACACTCTATTTGCGTCCCCTGACTCCCGTCGGCTCGACCAAGAGTCCCACGACATCCTCGCCATTGAAGGCCCCATCCTAGCCTCAGATGAAGGGAATCTTCCCCGACATGATCCGGCACACGCGACACATGGTCTCTACCGCCGAATGGTCTTTCCCCCGCGATGGGCTCGCTCACAAACAAAATGTATAATAACTTTCTTACTACTTTTTTCTCAACACAGTAACCCAAGAATTGACCACACATTTCATCCACACCATGCACAATAGCGATAGGTCTTGACGTTTGGACTCCATAACAGAGGCATCAACGTATTGCCGTTCGGTAGTCCTTCCATTCATGCAATTGAACCCCTCCCCCCCCCCCCCCCCCCCCCCCCCCCTCCCCCCCTTTCTTTTACCGGGAGTTTCGGTACTAGCGGGTGGGCGGGGTGCATATTATTATGACATGGGTGAATATTGGGGTTTGAATTTTTCAAATTCTCAATTTAAGAATTCCCTTGACGAGGACGGAAGGTATCACGACAGTGAGCTATTGCCCACCAGCCATTACATGTCGTCACTGTCACGCAGTAACTTGAAAAGAAGCAGTGGAAACCACCAACAAAACGGGGAAGTGCAAAATGGGTCTAAGCCAGCTGTCATGTGATATCATTTGTTACCCTTTCCACTGCTTAGATTGTACTCTTCCCAGATCTCTGGCAAGTCGACGTGAAGAGCTTCAACGTCAAACTTGACTGGCTGTTGATCTAGGTTCTAGTATTACATGCGACACAATAATAACAATAAAGAACCTGGACAATCCGGGTTGTTTCATGGCACTAGTACATCTCGTGCAACCTGCACTTCTACGGATGCAATACGAGAGCTAACTCTCGATCAGCAAATGTCTCGGTTCGGAGGTTCACTTACTTGCAGTTGTCAAGTAATATACTCTGGCTAAATAGGGCCATGACTGTTAGAACGATGTTCATTCGAGCGAAATGGTGCATCATCATTTGCACCCTCACAGTCAAGTAAAATATGTATACCCTATCCACACACTACCTAAACGCCGCTCATCTACCAGCCATGCTAAGTTGCCTTCAAGTATTACTTTGCCATTTCAATCACCTTCATGCCACCCCCAACAAGCTGCTCTGTTCTGGGCGCACGTTCCTGAACACAAATGCAGTGTAGAACATCCCCTATCCGGAACTCGTTAAAACTGTCCATAATCACGCCGCACTCCATTCCCTCTGCAATCTCCTGAGCGTCCAGTTTGTCGCGTTTCAGTGACTGCAGCACTCCCTCATGCACGACCTCTCCGCCGCGAACGACACGGTAAGCCTTTGAGCGTTGCCAGTGAACAGTTCCCGACACAACCTGCAAAACCCAATAACGAGAATAAAAAACAATTAGAGAAAAAAAAACAAGGAACAACAGTCGAATATGAAATCAGCAGAATCGTGTGAGCACCCAGTGCCGGTAAGACACGAACCTTACAGCCTGCGATAATGGTGCTTGGCTCTTTCCCCCGGCGCTTGTTAATCTCGAAGATCTGCTGCACCTGAGCATGTCCTGTCACTTTGTCTTCCTGTCGATACAAGGTTACGGGGCTGCCCTCAAATATAGAACAAGGGAAAATGTAAAAACAACAGAATTCAAACATAGCAGATGACACCAGCTCTCTGCCTGATCACCTGGACGCGAGGCGCTGCGCCCGCCAACAGATTACCGATGTCCTCCAGAAGATTGTATATGACACGGTACTGCTTGATTTCAACGCCAGCAGCTTTGGCCTCCTTTACGACGGCTGCATTGTTAGCACGTACATTAAAGGCGATGATGTGAGCTCCGGTGACAGACGCCAAGGACACATCACTCGAAGCCACCGGCCCTACACTGGCATGGATAACCTGGACCAGCACCTGCGCAGCACGTGAAAACAATGCACCTGATCTCAGGAAGGCAACTCCGTTGGGATCAGCACCAGTGACAGGACAGTGCAGATGGGGATACCTGCTCTCCAGACATGGTCAATAGAGCTGACTCGACGGCCTCGACACTCCCGTGGACATCTCCCTTAATGATGATAGGCAGAGTTGCAACACTCATTTCTTCCGCCTCTTGCCCATCTTCCCCAGTCAGGCCACTAGGGTCCCGAACCTCACTTCTATGCTTCCCCCCGACACGCATTTTCCTCGCCATTTTCTGTGCCTGGAGAGCAGCTGCTCTTGCAGATTCGTCAGCCTGCAGCTTTGCCATTGCTGCCGTGTTATTCAGCCTGGATAGCCGGTAATCGTTTGCCCGTGCAGAGCGAGCTTCGCTTATTCTGCGTGCTCGCTCCTCAGTCCCAACTTGAGTAACCTGCAGCATAGTCAGCTCGTCAACGTGGGCGGATGATTTAGCGACAGCTACGGAAATAGGCATCCACAAATTGCATTTGAAAATAAACAAACCTCGTCGCCTGCCATCGGCACACCCTTGATTCCAGCCACTACGACGGGCTTGCCCGGTGTTGCCATGTCAATCACTTCGCGGTTTGCTGCGCGTATTGACCGAACTTTTCCCCAGTGTGTCCCAGCCACAATGCACTGCCCAGTTCGCAGCACACCACGGTTCACGATCAAAGTGGCCAAAGCACCTTGGCCCTTGTCAAGCTTGGCCTCCACTACGGTCCCCTCGAACTTTACACTGTGGGATGCTCTGACATTAAGAAGTTCCGCCTGAAATATTGACACACCAAATACGACTCAAGACAATCCGTGTAAACATGTTCGGAACGCAAGGATCCACAAGCAGGGTCAATAGCCACCTGGTATAGCACGGCATCTTCTAACTCTCGAAGCCCCCGTCCCGTTGGAGCGGACACCATCACTACAGGTGTGTCACCCCCGTACGCTTCCAAATCTAGTCCATGGTTGGCAAGATCTTGCAATACGCGAGGGGGGTCTGCTGAAGGGAGATCGACCTGCGAAGAAATAAGACGTTTAAAAAAAAACCAATACGAACAACACATTGGGTGGCAGCAACGTGAACGTGACTAGTTTGTCGACCGCGATGCCACCAAAGACCGTACATATAGCCAAACAACTTCCGTGGCATACCTTGCTGAGGGCTACAACTATGGGGCACCCAGCTGCGCGCGCATGACTGATTGCCTCGAGAGTTTGCGGCATGACGGAGTCATCAGCAGCGACAACTAGAACAACGACGTCCGTGACGGCGGCACCCCTGGCTCGCATCGCACTGAAAGCCGCATGGCCAGGCGTGTCCAAGAACGTGAGACTTTTTCCTGTGTGTGGAAGAATAACCTGGGGGTGGCACAAACGCAACCCAATGACTGAGGGTTAAAAACAGATGTGGGAGCAAAGCATAAGGCGCGAACACTCCCAATTTGAGGGGCAGGTAGAGAGCCCTTACTTCAAATGCTCCGATGTGCTGCGTGATGCCTCCTGCCTCTGATGAGGCAATCGAGGTGCTGCGGAGAGCATCCAGCAGTGTGGTCTTGCCGTGATCCACATGGCCCATCACAGCAACTACAGCTGGACGCGAAACAGCATCAGTCTGATCATCACTCCTCCCATCCTGCAAGCCCACAACACAGCGCATCTCACCGGCTTTAATTCCCCCGCCCCCCACCCCAAAAACTGCTAAAAAAACTATTTATGCTGAATCAAACGAGTAGAACAACAAACGGCATATATTACCTTGCATACAGCGATGGTGTCAGCTTCCAGGCAAACCAGTTCTGCAATTTCAAATTCGATTACGTCCTCCGATGACTTCGGTGCTTCCCCCAGGTTTTTAAGAACTTCTTCGATTTCAGAAACTGTAGAGTTCAACGCGGACGCCAACTCTTTGATGGTCACCTCCGCGCCTAGGACGACGTGCCGCGGCGCGGAAGACACTTCCCCAGTCTATGGAGACAGAGAACACATTACCACACTGACAGACTGGCAATAATGTGAAGATAAAGCAATGCAATGGGACAGCAGCTAAATCCAGGCAACAGGCGGATAAGCCAGACCGTGTGTGGGCTGTGTCTAGGCGGCTGCTTTGCAGAGGGTGCCTCATTCTGCTCGCCTGTCTTCCTACGATCAGCAGCCGGGGTTCGCGACAACCGGCGTTCCCTACGCTCCCTATCCCGGTCTCGCCCTTCCCCCAGCTTGCGTGCCCTCCTATTGCCCCCGTTCGAGTCGTCGTCCTCGTCTGGCAGCAAGTCCAGTGAAGCGCTGGGCTGCGAAGCATTTCCGTTTCCAAACCGCTGCTTTTCGTTAGGGTTGTGTTGTTGCCGCTGTCGAAAGGAGGCTGTATCACCACTCCTTTCGTTCGGATTGTCATGTTGCCTCTGTCGGAAGGGTGCTGCACCTGCACTCCTTTCGTTCGGACTGCTATGAGGTGGCCTCTGTCGGAAGGAAGGTGCGTCAACTCGCCCTTCGATCGAGTGAGCAAGTGGCTTCTGTCGTAATGGAATTGCATCAGTGTTCCTTTCCTTCGGGTTGATGTATGGCTTCTTTCGCAGTGGGGTTGCGTCAGCATTCCTGCGCCTGGAAAGCAAGAATAAAGAGTGATGCTCCGCGCTCACGGCCGTATGTACTCACCAACCGCAAGACGGTGACATGTTTGTGCCCCAGCCCTCATAACTTAGGTTGTCAAGTGCTTCAGACAGCGTGGTAGGGCCTCGGACTCCTACATGTACGCAGTTACCTGTCTGGCCGCGAGGAGGTAGGAGGGCGGCGCTGACTTGGTCTCACGAATGGATCGAACTCCGCGAGTTTCGGGGCTGAGACGGTAAATCGGCGCAGGGAGCCGCCGCAACTCGCGAGGAGCGACTCCGCCGCCAGGACGCCATGCAGCCTGGCTGTTATCGCAGCCGTCTGTCCCCGTAAGCAGTTCCACATAGCTACTTTGAAGGGCTGTAGGCCAAGCTGAACCACACATCTCGAGTCGCGACACGCTAAGTCATCTTAGGCTTCACAGCCTTACAACCCGCGACGACGGCGGCACGGCCAACATAGCTTGCGGCTTCCGCAGCAGGCTAGGATCATATGGTTAGCGTCATTAGCATTTTATTACATACGAGCAGTGGCCCGTATACTTGAGCCCACGGGCCTTTATATTTTATGTAATCATGTATGCGCACCTACCCTATGTCTCTCACTCTGTATTTTTATTATATTTACCCGAGGGCACGTTTTGCCAAAGTAATCAGATTGCTTACAATTTGGCCAAAAGACCACCACAGGCCTGGCCTGGGGGAAATTGAAATTGAAATTGTTTACAACATGTGCCGGCAAACTGGACCGACTGCCGTCTCTCGGGCCACTCTACTTCGCCATACAGGACTTATTAGCAAGTTGGGCCCGGGTGCTCTTCGACCAGGTACACCTATCGACACACCTAGCTTCACTGTGTGTCGATGTTCCTCGGGGGTTATAAAACTGTAAGCAACCGCAGTAATTGCCACAGTCCCCCCGCCTAAGCAGTAACAGCGTAATAATTTTGTAATCAAAAAAAACAGATCGAAAAATAAATCCACTTGTCGAGAAATGCAAAACTAAACTGCTGCTCGACCTTCGCGATGCACGGCCCGCTCCCGCCGAACCGGGGTGTCGACCGGCCTAGGCCGGTCGGCGTTCGGGAGGGACGACGGGCCAGCCTAATCTAGCTCCCGCGTGACTTCGGTCTTGCCGAAGGTAGGAGGGGAAAGGCTGGCAAAAAACCCCTCCTCGCGCGGTAGCTCGTCGATCCCGCCGCTCCATCCCGTAAACCCCGCCCCAAGGTCTTGCCGCGTCCACCGACGCGGCGGTCCTCCGTGTCGATGTCCCCCATCACCTCGAGGACAGGTGAGGGGGACCGAGACACACAGACATAGAAAAAACTAGCGCTCCTGCCTCCGCGCCTGAATTTTCCCCGCTCATTTCCCCGTTTTTTTCTCTGTCTGGTACCCGGGTACCTGTCGGTTTTCCGGCATGTGGCCGTACCCTCCCCCCTCTGATCGCGCGTCCACCGAGCAGCCTTTTCTTGAGCGGGGGCCTCCGCGCTCACCCGGGCCCACGGTCAAGGACCCATATGAGTAGTGAGGTCTGTCGGGGTAGTGGGTGTCGAAGAGGGGGGGGGGGCAAGTCACCGTAGTCGGATCCGGCGGGCCGCGGGCGCCCGGAAATAAACAAAACCCTCCGTGCCGGGTTTTCCGGCGGCGCCGACCCAAAGGGTCGTCGCCGCCAAATCGTGTCGCTCCTCCCAACGCGTCTGTCCTCTTGGCCGTCCCAGCTGACTCCTCCCCCCGGGAGATGACGCTGGACGACGTAGCGGCGCGCTAGTGAGCGCCCTACCCTGGTGCTGCTCCCCAACTAGCTCGACGCCGGGTACGGACAATATTTTTAGTATCCAAAAAAGCCCTCCGTATAGGGCTTTCCGGCGGCGGCTGATCCTGAGGATCGCCGCCGCCTCCTGTAGCCGCTCCTCCGTCTGCGACTCGCCACCGTCCTGTGTCATGTCTTGCCTCACCCCTCGGTAAGGTTCGACCGGCACAGGGCTGGTCGACAGCTAGCGAGCGCCCTTTCCTGGCGCTGCTTCCCGGCTGTCCACCACCAGCTCCAACACCCGCCTCCCACCGCTGATCCGGCCGTACCCTCCTCGCCATCAAACGCCGCCGTTGTACATGCCCCACTCCTAAAAAGTAAGGCTGTATCTAGGGGTATCTGTTAGCGAAAAAACATATCGGACGGGCCGAGCGGGAGATCTTGGCGCCGGTAGTGCACAGAAATTATTTATTCAAAAGCCCTCTGTACATGGCTTTCCCGACAGCTGCTGATCCCACGGATCGAGCTGTCGGCCCTCTTAGCCCCCTACCGTGCCAGGCCTGGCACGGCTACGGGGTTTCCAGCGCCCACCACGGGGAGGTGAGGGGATGCCGACGGGCCTGCGAGCGCACCCCCCTCCGGGGCCGCCGCCGCTGCGCCGCCGGCGGGCGCCGGCCTGGGGGAAGATTAGCGCTAATTATGGGTTGGGTGGGTGGGTTGCGCGAGCCAGATGGGCGAGCGCAAAGCAGAGAGTGCCAGTGCTCGGGGGTTGCACCGGCTTAAGGGGCTGCCACTAGCTAGTGCTGCGGGGGGCAGGGCATGGGGCGTTGCGCTGGGCGTTTCCTCAGTCCTCGAGGGTTACCTCGAGGACTGGGTGAGACGCGCCGCTTTTACAGTAACGCTTTTACCGTTCAGGTTTGCGTTCTGTCACATATGTAAGTAAGTTTTGCAAACCTCTAGATTTCAAACAATCTGACTATTTACCCGAGGGCACGTTTTGCGAGTATGTAATAAACCGGAGGTTTGCGTAGCCTAGTCATGATGAAGCGGGTTGGCGGGGACGAGCCAGCCGAATTACTGCCAAGCCGCCGGAGATGGGGTCATGGTAGGGTCGATGTATTTCCCTTATGTGACAAAACTGTTCTTGGCCCAACCACCCATGTATTTGACGACGTGGAGTGGGGTCCCGATGCAACTAGCGGCGGAGGCGGCACCTTTGCGTAGGCTGTGCGATGTCCATTTAAATCCACTTGGAGGTGTGGCGCCGACGGCGTTGCATGCGTCGAGGAGCCAGGCGGAGAGTGTTGCATCTGCTTGCCAGTCGCCGGAGTTTTCGTAAGGTACGAAGCTCCATAGTGCGGAGGGGGGGGAGCTGTTGTAGAATTTCTTGCACTAGGCGGTCCGCTGCGTGCAATAATATTCTAGTAGTTCGGCCAGCACCGGATTGGCAGTCGTCGGGATAGCGAGGATAGGCTTGTCGGCTGCGCTGCGCCTCTGATCGCCCTTAGACTTGCGGATGAAAAGCCAAATTTTCTGAGATGGGCGGTCGACGACGAGGTTTTGTGTTAAACACCTTACACCTGATTCGGCTATGCAGAAAAAACGCATAGTTTGTGCAGATTGCCAGTAGCGCGCGAAATTGCGCGATGAGGTGCCGGGAAGTAGTTGACCACCGGAGGTGTTTACGGAGGTCGGCGGCGGCTGTGAGTAGCGAGAGCGCTAGAGGGGCTGGTAACGGGAGTCGCGAGTCCGCTGCCTGTAGACGCTGTTGTTGCATCTCGAGCCCGCGTCGAGCGTCGGCCGAAAGTTCCCCGACCGCGATCGGCTATTGCTGGTGGTCGCGGAAAAACTTGTCAATGGCCGAGTAGTACTGATGTAGCGATGCAGCGGCGACGGTACCTTGCAGTCCCAACCAGGCTGTGTAGCGAACGACCGACTGTGCAGTAGCATGTAGCGGATGGATGTCCTCCTCGTGGCGAAAAGCGGCAAATTGACGCATGCCGCTGTCGTAGTTGGCGTACGTAGTCGGGGCCAGGGAGCTGCTCAGCAGGTTTAGTGCGGTGGTCCCGATGTGGTCGGTACCCAACAGGTTGCGAAGTCGGTTGGTCATGGTAGCCGTCCACGGGGCGTGTGCGTCCGGTTCTCGTAAGGTGTTGCGGACAGGCCGCGAGGGCATGTGCGAACGAGTGGCCATAGCGCGTAGCTATGTGAGGTTTGCGCTGGCCGTTCGCAGTGTGCGTCCTATTGCGCCTCTGCGGGTGTGTAGCCAGGCCGGCATGGCAGTCGAAAGGCCACGATGCTCCATCCTGGCCGTCCGACCCCCTCGCGTGAGCCTAGCCGACCGGGAAAGAATAGGTCGCGCGAGGAGGGGTAGTGGATGGTCTCGGTAGCCAAGTCGTGGAAGTTCTGGAACCACGGCTTGTGGGGCCAGTACGGTGCGATGACGATAGCAGCGGCCCTTGATTGGCGTAGTTTCGCACAGAGGGCGGGCAGAGCTGACCACGGCGGGTTGCAGTAGTTTGTCTCGCATTGCCACGCGGCGTCCGGTAGGTGTAGACAGTCGACGTCCTCGCATTGTGAGTCGCGCCATCGGGCGTTGAAACGCGGGAGCTGCGCGTTTTCCATCGACGCAAACCGGTCGATCGAGTGTGGACCCCACGCTGTCTGTAGGTAGGCGAATATCCTAGGGTTTAGTTGCCAGTCGTCGCGTTCGAGCTCCCGGCGTTGGCTGTCGGCCCATATGTTCGCTGCCGAGCGGATGTAGCGGGGTCGGATGTTGATGTCGTTGACGTCCGGGAGGTGCCAGAGTCGGCGTAATTCGGCCATCATGACCGGAGAGCGCGTAGTGAGTTTGGAGAGCGTAGCCACGACGGCTGTGTTGTCCTCGTGAAGTAAAACATGTCGACCTCGGAGTTGTGGTAGAAAGGACTCGATCGCGAGGCGAACGGCGCGGAGTTCCTTCCATGTGATGTGCTGCTGGCGGTCGTCGTCGTACCAAAACCCGCGGGCTTAGTAGGCAGAGCTGTCGTTCAGTACGGCTCCCCACCCGTAACCACTTGAGTCGGCGTGTAGGTACGCGGTCTCGATTGGTTTGTAGATGGAGCGGCCGTTGTGTTGGTCGGGCACCGTGCGCCACCACTCGAGGTCGCGGCGTAACAGGTGTGTCAGCCGGACACGTCCGCCCCATCCCTTTCGCGTAGCCAGCACGCAGTGTAGTTCGCGTAGAAAGAAGCGGGCTGGTGCGATGGCGAGGTAGAGGAATTGCCAGCTGTTGCGAGGCATGGTTTTGTGTGGTAATCAAGTTGCTACACAGCAATGCTGGTCGAGTAGCATCGTGATAGTACGGCTGTGGCTCGTGATAGCACAATAAGATGATAAGCCAATCAACAATAGAGAGGATTAGGTTGCTGATAGTGGCAAGTTGCTGAGCGTTAGATATCATCTAAAGGCTCAGAATATATGTTGGCGTGTGCTCACCACAAGGTGAATACGTGTCCTGTGATAGGCAAGTGCTAGGCACTTGCTGAGGGTGAGATGACATGCAGTGTCACTCACCGAGTGTAAGCATTCCTTATTGCCCCCTCAACTTTGACAGGTTATGGGCCCTCAAGCTGCTAGTTGTTGGAGTCATTTGTCTTGACTTGAACCTAGAGCTTGCTTCTCGAAGAGTGGTAGACCTTTGTGGTGTCGCACGATACGTGAGGTGCGGCTGGCTCACAAAGTGGCTGGCTCTTGCTTGTGTTTGTAGCTTTACTTCGATACCCGGCTGGTAGCGACTTGTTTGTGCCGGCTTGAACCCCCGAACGCCGTCTCGTGTGACGTGAAGATCGGCTTGCTTTCCTTTGTTATAGCTGGGCGCTTTCTGGAATTTTATTCGCTTCCGGAGCTTGTCACCCGGCAGTTTCTTTTCTCGTGAAAGCCTATAGTGGTCCGGCTGAATTTTTGGAAAGGCATCTTACCACAAGTGTACTAGCACTCCTGTACGACGTCACTTGACCGACCTTCTGAGACTCGTTTCTGATTGCCTTGGCTGTATAGACTCCGGGAGTACATCTGCGTGTTCGGTCAGCCCTTTGTCGTCTCCTTTTCTGAGCCGTGTTGCCCGCCTCTTCACCGGTACTTGGTGCTTTTCTTGTTGGCATTTTTCCTGATTTTCTGGTGCTCTTGCGAGCGCATCCGACGTACCTGCTATGGACTCCGTGAAACTACCCAAGTTCAGTGGGGAGAGACGAGATTTTGACGTGTGGAAGAAACGTTTCCGTGCATTTGGCTTGATGCAAAAGTGGGCTCCGGCTTTGTCGTCGGATGGTGCCGCTTCCCCTCAACAACAAGTCGACATGTACTCCACATTGATTCTTGCGCTGCCGGAGGACGACCTTTCCATTATCGAGAATGTTAGCGAGGATGACAAGACCTGCGGCCACACTGCATGGACTGCGTTAGTCAATCATTATGAGGACGATGGTATTTACCGGTGTACGGAACTATTGCAGGACTTGGAGACGCCGCAAGCGGACGGCGAGAGCAGCATTCAATACCTGAACCGGTTAGTTCGACTGCAACGACAGCTTGCCCGAGTTGGGGACAACGTCCACGACCGGCGTATCATCATGTACTTGGTGAAGGGCCTGCGCAACGAATACCACTCCATCACCGACACGTGGGACGTACACGACCTCAGCATGGATACCGTCAAGCGTGATCTTCGTCAAAAGGGCATGCGCATCGAGAGTCGTGCGCCATCACATACAACGGAGCCCCCAACACCTACGGCTTTTGCAGCGTCTCATGATGACTCAACGACTGAACTTTTGAAGCGGCAAGTCTCCGAGCTCCAAGACCAACTGAAATCTCTTCAAGGAGCTGCGCCTACTCGTCGTACCTCATATGGCAGAGGCGGAGCGAGAATTTTCGTGGTGTTTGCTATGGCTGTGGTAAGAAGGGCCATCGCAGGTCCGAGTGCCCCGTCAACAACACCGGAGGTAACTCTGCGCAAGTGGAATCCCCGGTTGCTTTTCCGGCGGTCATGGACGTGACGGCCACCCCTGCGAGGCCATTCTCCGAGGCTCGACACATGTTCGAGCGCGATGGGGAAACGTGGATGTGGTTGGCCGACAGCGGCGCCAGCCATCACATGACTAGTGTACGCCGTGACTTCTGTGAGTATGGAGCGCTCACCGATCGGCTTTGGGTGAAGGGTATCAGCGCCCGCGCTGTTGGAGTGGGCTCGGTCCGCGTCATTGTGAAGGCTGAAGATGGAGAGGAGATTCCTGCCACGCTAAAGAATGTGCTCCACGTTCCTGAGCTATCCCGTCGTGCGTCGTGGTCTTACCATCGGCTTTTCAGCCTCACCCAAGCTCGGCGACAAGGTCATTCTGTGGTGTTAGCTGACCCCGTGGACCACCTTCGTCTTCATGCCGGTCATGGTGGTGGCGTGGTGGTTCCGTTGGAGCGCGCGCATTTGTTGGTGTGGTTGCCGGCGCGGGTTGCTTCGTCGAATCCTACCGCTTCGGTCGCCACTGAGCCATTGGAAAAACGGTTGTGGCATTCCCGACTCGGTCACCTTGGCGAGTCGCAATTGGACGGGCTCTTGGCCACTGAGGTGGAGGGTGTGGCGATTTCTGCGTCGGAGAAGTTGGGCTTCTGTGAGACGTGTGCTGTGTGTAAGTCGCACGTCCGTCGTATCTCTCGTGAGCCGGCTGACCGGAACGTTGGTGTCTTCGAGGTCCTCGGCTTAGACTTCTGCGGTCCTATGAGTATTCCATCCTTGGGAGGACGGCGGTACAGCTTGTGTGCGGTTGATTTCCGGAGCCGTTTTATGCTGCATGATGCGATCCGCTCCAAGGATGAGGCTCCCGCCTCGTTCCGTCGGATGTTGACTACCATCCGCTCTCTTGGGCACACGGTTCGTCGTCTTAGGGTGGACAATGACACGGTGTTCTTAGGTGCTGAATTCCAAAACCTCTTGGATGAGTTCAACATCGTTGTGGAGATCACTGCCCCTTACGCGCATTGGCAACATGGCCGGATTGAGCGGCAGTGGGGGACATTGGTCCCGATGGCGCAGTCAATGATCCGGCAAGCCGCGCTGCCTAAATCGTATTGGGCTCTAGCGATGGCCGCTGCGGTGCATGTCCGCAATCGTGTGCATAGTAGCGGAGCCGGTGGTGTACCTTATACCTTGGCGACCGGTAGACGAGCTGATCTGAGCTCCATGCGGGTCTTCGGCTGTCCGGCCTATGTCCACGTTGACAAGTCTCAACGCCGCAAACTTGACGATCGCGCGTGGAAGGGTGTCTTTGTGGGCTATGCTTCAGAATCCCCTGCGTGGTTGGTGTACAATCCTGCTACTCGTCGGGTGGTGAGCAGCCGTAACGTGGTGTTCGATGAGGCTGCAGTCCTCTCCATGGGGGAGAGCAATGCGGAGCAACGCACTGATGATGAAGAGGACAGCATCCCGCGCACCATGTGTAGCGAAGAACCGGATAAACCTTCGGGGGAGTCGCCGCTACGGGAGTCGCGGCAGCATTCCGGGTCGACGGAAGATGAACGGGACATGCATTCGGGGGAGACTCCACGTCCAAGGTATAATCTTCGATCCACTGCCGCACCACAGCAATGCGTACCCAGTCCAAGGTATAATCTCCGTTCAGCGGGTGCTTCGGGAGATGGATGGACTACGGGAAGTACCGCAGCTATTAAGTCATCCAGCAGCCCGACCGTTCAAGAGCCGGTGTCATACAAGCAAGCGCTGAGGAGTCCCCAATCGGGGGAGTGGGAGGCAGCTATCAAGAGCGAGTACGACTCACTTGTATCTCGGAAAACCTGGACATTGGTCCCTTGTCCTGCCGGTCGCAAACTCGTAGATTCCAAGTGGGTGTTCAAGCTGAAGCGCGATGCCAATGGACAGATTGCAAGGTACAAAGCAAGACTTGTGGCTCGCGGGTTTACTCAGGAGAAGGGTGTGGACTACCACGAGACCTTCGCTCCCACAGTGAGGGTGATTTCTATTCGAACGTTGCTCGCGCTTGCTGCTTATAATGATTGAGAGGTGGAGCAGCTTGATGTGGTGACGGCATTTTTGGAGGCCGATATCGAGGAGGAAATCTACATGAGGCAGCCGGAAGGATTTCGTCACTTCGACATCAATGGAGAGGAGCGAGTGTGCTTGTTGCAGAAATCATTGTATGGCCTCAAGCAAGCTCCTAGGAACTGGAATAAGACCATCACAACATGGCTAGAGGAGTATGGCTTTCCCCAATCCAAGGTAGATCCCGGGATTTACGTCTTCATCAAGGAGGGCGAGCTTTATGTCTTGGCGTTGTACGTGGACGACAGCATCATCGTCGGACCAGCGGGTAGCTTCATCGTTGGGTTCAAGTCGGCTTTCGGCGAAAGGTTCAACGTGCAAGACCTCGGTCCAGTGTCTTGGTTGCTTGGCATGACAGTCGTGCGTGATCGTGGCAGCCGCACCATCAGGATTGGACAACAACAATACGTCTTAGATATGTTGGAGCGCTTCAACATGATGGGCTGCAAGCCGGTGGGCTCACCTATGGCGGTCGATGCTTTGAGCAATTGTGTGGAGACGTCGACATCAAGGTTGCCTCCCGGTCTAGTGCCGTACCAAAGCTCAATCGGCAGCTTGTTGTACGCTTCCGTAAGCACACGGCCCGACATCACCATGGCTGTTAGCCACCTTAGTAGGTACATGTCCGACCCCTCTCAGTCACATTGGGAGCAAGCCAAGAGGGTGCTCCGCTATCTCAAGGGGACCGCAGATTCGGTCTTGATGTACGGTGGCGCACCCTCATCAAAGGTGGTAGGATGGTCAGATTCTGACTACGCGAGTGATATTGGCGAGCGGCGCTCTCGCACGGGGTATGTGTTCATGCTCAACGGTGCAGCGGTGAGCTGGAAAAGTCAGCGGTAACAAACTGTGGCGTTGTCGACAGCGGAGGCAGAGTATATGGCGCTGACTGCGGCCACTCAGGAGGCGATGTTTTTGAAGCAACTACTCCACGAGTTTCACCAAGACTCCGGGTCTCCCATCACAATTCACGAAGACAATCAGAGTTGTATTGCACTCAGCAAGAATAGCATGACGACCGGACGCAGCAAGCACATGGACGTGAGGTACCACTTCTGTCGGGAGAAGGTGGAGAGCGGAGACATCGAGGTGCAATATTGTGCGACGGAGAACATGCTTGCTGATGTGCTTACCAAGCCATTAGTGAGTGCAAGGCATGGCAAGTTGTGCAATGCCATCATGGGATTGCCTGCGTAGCAAGGGGGAGTGTTGCGAGGCATGGTTTTGTGTGGTAATCAAGTTGCTACACAGCAATGCTGGTCGAGTAGCATCGTGATAGTACGGCTGTGACTCAGCACAATAAGATGATAAGCCAATCAACAATAGAGAGGATTAGTTTGCTGATAGTGGCAAGTTGCTGAGCGTTAGATATCATCTAAAGGCTCAGAATATATGTTGGCGTGTGCTCACCACAAGGTGAATACGTGTCATGTGATAGGCAAGTGCTAGGCACTTGCTGAGGGTGAGATGACATGCAGTGTCACTCACCGATTGTAAGCATTCCTTATTGCCCCCTCAACTTTGACACCATCAAACGCCGCGAGTTGTCTGGAGGGTAGCCACCGAGCGGAGGTAGCTGCGCGGCCGAGTAACGCTGAAGCTTGTTTTGCGAGGGCTTGGAGCTTGTCGGTCGGGGCTCGAATTTCACCGTTCAGGAGGTCGACTGTCATGCCCAGGTGGGTGGGTGGGCTGCCACAAGCCATTTTCGGGGTTGCGCTGGAGGTCTAGCCGGTGGAGGAGGGTCTCGATGCGGTCGCGTAGCATTAGAGCTACGTCGTACGAGCTGGCCATGAACAAGAAGTCGTCCATGTAAGGTAGCAGTCGTACTCCGCGCCATCGGACGTCGCGAAGGAAACGTCGCGACGGCTTGTATGGCGTCGCGGAGTTGGCGGTCATCGGGGTAGGCGCCCGTCGCAAGTAGTTTGTGAACACTTGGGTCAGTTTGCAAAAATAGTAAGCCGACCCCGACCAGCCCATCGGGAGACATGCGAGGCGCCATAGCTCGCCGCGGTAGTTGACTGGGAAAAAGTCGCGGTCCTCTTCTCGGATGCCGAGCGTGTGGTAGCCGTCCGCGAGGTCGGGGGAGACAAAGTAGTCGCCCGGGCGGGAAAGATGGCGTAAGTGTTTGAGGGTTTCGCACGACATCTGGAACTCCACGCAATAGCTGTTGAGTTCGCGGAGGTCGATGATAAGCCGCCATTTGTTGACCCCGGGTTTGGGGACGAGGAACATGCGTGAGACGTAGCGAGGGTTGCTGGCGCGCTCCCAAGCTCCGCAGGTTTCGAAGCGTGGAAGCTCTGTAGCTAGGAAGTCGAGTTGAGGTTGAGTGGTGTCCTTCATGGAGACACCGTGGTTGAAAGGTCGGGGACGTAGGCCGCTTTTGAACTTGACCCGCACGCCATGGCGGATCCAACTCACGACTTGACCGCTCGCGCCGATATGCTCCCACTCCCGCCATCTTAGCCGCACGCGGTGACGCATGTAGTTGGATGTCGGGGAGCAGGAATCGGCGTGGCGGGTCACACCATCATTTCTTCGTGGTGGGTTTTGCTCCGTCTGTAGTCTTAGTTCCGATCGCCTCTGCCGTTGCTGCTGCTGCTGTTGCAGCGGCCTTGCGCTTGTCGGCGGCTGCCTTCTTGGCCTTGGCGTCTTGTCCGGGTGGCTTGTCCGGCGTGACTCTCGCGAACGCTGCTCCAGCAGCTGCTTTGCTCGCGGCATGTAGGCTGACTTCGAGGGTCCGATCGACGAACTCTTGGCGTAGCTCGTACTATGCGCTCGAGACCGCGGTAGGGCGTGGGCGGCAGAAACGTTCGTGCGCGAGCTCGGCGAACACTCGGTCCGTATCCGAGCTCGTTTGTCCGCCCTTGGTGAGGCGGAGGAAGCCCAGTCGAGTACGGGCGGCCTTCTCCGTCGCTGTGTGGGTGCGATGACCCGCTCGGATGAGGGCAACGGCCGCCGCCTGCTCCGCTGGTAGTGGAGGTCCGGCTGACAACGTGTCCACAGCCTCGCTGATTGCCGCGTTGGCGCAGCTGTCGAAGAAGGCATAGCACCCGATGTGGAGGTACTCGTCGTACCCCGCTTGAGATTTCCGGTCGTTGAGGAAGCGGGCCGTGTCGTCCGCTAGCGTCCACAGACGAGGTTCGTCGATGTCGCGAGGGGGTCGCTCCAAACCGGCCGGAATGATTTTACCGTAGGAGGCAAAATCGACGAACTCGGGCTCGTGGAGCTCGGTGTCGTCGTTCAACAGGTCGATAGGCTGCTCAGGGGCTGCCTTACCACCCTCAGTCACAACGGTCGCGTGAGGGGGAATGGAATGCTGTTGATTCGGAAGCACGGTTGGGCTTGTTAAACGTTCGAGCTAGGCTAGTAAGGCGGTGTTAGACGCCTGAATCTCCTCAGCTAATCGGAGTTCGAGGGCCGAAACCGCGCTTTGAATCTGTTCGGAAGTACGTTGTTCGATTACAGAGGGGAGAGGGTCGATGTCATAGTCTACGACGATGACGCTGGAAGATTACAGTATTAGCGAGTAATATCTGCTGATACTTGTCATTAATTCTGGTATTTCCTCTAAACAGCAGCTACGTATCTTTCGATACAGGACTAGAATGATAATAAATTGTATATAGCGATAAAGGGTCGTATGACGAGCATACCGACGAAAGGAGCGAGCTCGTCATATTAGAATTATTGAACATATAGAATAGTTAGTACAAGTACCGGAAGCGTGGGATGATGAATAATTATACCCGCACCGGTTCTAGAATTAGCTAGAGGTGAAGTCTCTAGAGACTTCTGAACTGTCGCTGTGCTGCGACAAGATAATAGTCTATAGTAATATTTAGTAGTTTAGATTAGAAGCAGCACAGCACACCAAATTGGAATTGGTGGCTTTCTGGTACCTTCGACCGGACGCCTATAAATTTAGCGACCGGCACATTTGCCAGGGGGTCACTCGGGTTACCGTTTATCGGTAGAACTGTAAGAAGAACCCCTTTCCAATCATCCGCTCTAATATTCCTTCCACTAGGAAACGATCCAGAGAATGGGCCCTAGGTGCCGCTCGTCCTGCTAGAGGGCGAGTGGTACCTACAACACTTGGTTTCGAGAGCCACTAGTGGTAGCGACGAGAGGGATGTTTGGAGAGGCGGAGAATAACAAGACGGCACCTAAGGACACCGAAGGTTCGACGGAAGGGACGCCGACCGCGGACGTATACCGGCTTTGGTTGAAGGAGTCGAGTCCGATTGGCGAGACGATGGAGCGCGGCCAAGATTCTACCGAGGAGGAGATGAGGCCACCGTTCAAGCTATTTTAAGAGGCTTTTGACGAGCTGGCGCACGAGAAGGACTTCGTGCAAGAACCCGTGATCTAGCGACTACGGACCAGTAGAACCAGCGAGTCGAGAAGACGCTAAAGGAGCTTTACGCGGGAGATGAAGGTTTTCCGGCTAGCGATAGTCGACCGGCTAGTACACTGTGATACCGTATATGTAACACAGCGTGCGTATGTGAAACCGGCCGATTTTGATTCCTTGCCGTATGCCTACGCGTATCGTATCGAGTATCGCACGTTTTATTCCTGGCGGGTGAGTTTCTGTATCGAGGAACCGCGTCGAGGAGATTTCGCGAGATTTTGCGACTAGGAGCTAGTACCATTTGAAGCGACACAACGGAGATTTGATGAGACGCCGACGTGTACGACTTATGGTGACTTCGAGTCGATTGTTTTGCGAGATGCGTGCAACGAGATGCTCAATCCTGCAGCGAGATGCCTTCGAAGCTGAGCGAACGCTACGTCGAGAAAAGACCAGTATGGGCCAAGAGATGCTGTACTGGTATGCGCCACTGAGATTTCGGACTGAAGAGAGAACAGATTGAAGAAGAGACTGAAGACAACAACGTTGTTGAGACGGGCTGGCAGATACCGGCATATCTGTGCCGCGAGTGTATTTTGGTCATTTTTGGCGGAGTATACTCGTACGCAACAGTTCGAGAGAAGAATGAAGATCTGGAAGGCTTCTACGCATTAATGACAGGGAGACGTCAGAAGAAAATCCTGAGTGACCCCGTTTCTCTGTCCGCGCGTGATTTCTTTCAGAAGAGAACCAGCGAAGAACCGTTGGTAAGAGA
Source organism: Tetraselmis chui (assembly GCA_026401115.1). NCBI lineage: Eukaryota > Viridiplantae > Chlorophyta > Chlorodendrophyceae > Chlorodendrales > Chlorodendraceae > Tetraselmis > Tetraselmis chui. The sequence goes on from JAPMLY010000876.1 coordinate 67,616, forward strand.
AGAACTTGAAGAATTGAAGATTTCGGTACGCGAAACTTCGCGAACTACGGAGTGCGACAGACATTATCGCTACACTACGAGTAAGCGAATGTGGGTTCTACGTACCGATATTATGAGATGACCGAGTGGTGCAGTACATGTACGCCGTGACCCGTACACCGGAAATTCGGAATAATTGCGGGATGCGAAAGCGGCGGAAGACATCTGTGCCATGAGGGCAATGAGACTGGCGAGCCGAGTCGAGCGTACTACGCTGTCGAGGCCTGCTAGAGCGTGCGCGAGAGTGCGACGCCAGAATTTGAGAAGGACCTAGAGGACGCCGAGTCTAGTACGTTCAGCGGCCCTGTTCCGAGGCGAGGATGCCACGGGATTGGACGTGCTTGACGAACCACTGGTGCGAGCAAGACTGGCGGATGCGACAATGATTAACGAGTGTACGTCGAGGACTGCACTGCGGTTGAAGTTGTTTTTACTGGCGAGTTTGTTTCCTGTATGGGCGGGAGACCTACGAGCAGAAGTCTTTGCGGTGGTACGTGGCGACGTTTTCTATCCGGTTCTACGGTTCATCCGAGATTCATTTGTGCAATTATTGTACCGGTGAATTTTCTACCGACCTGTTAACGGAGGATCTGCGATTTATTTGCTTTCCTGGAGTTCACGAGATCGAGTTCGTGCGACGATTTGCTGTCATTTTCAAATTTGGGCGACGAGGAGTATTATACGGTATTCTGCGATTTTATCGCTATATTCTGCCGTGTACCTTTACCCTTTTTGTGGAGTGGAGCTTTTACCGTTGCATCAGTACCCGAACTTTGAGAGGCTACGAATCAACTTCGAGAGTACCCGTATCTGTATCGCTAGCGTGACATGCAGCTGCGATCAGTTGGACAACCTTGGAGCTGACTACGGCCGACAAGTGGACATTCTGGTTACCTGGACGAAGCAGTATCGTGACCTGGACGGGAGATTTTGGATCGGACTGTGACAGAACGTGACGCGGATACCTGTTGGACGCGTTACACCCCAGAACAGAACAGACCAGACTAGAGCAGAGGAGAACAGAACCTACAGAAGTTGAGAACAGACGGACACACCTGGACATATGCTGGACCTAGCTGATTATGGGCTTTACCGGAGTAGTTCCAGTTTAGCTTGGAGTATTTCGAATCTGGCTTCAGCGAGGAGACCTGCTAAATTCAGATGTGACCGAAGAATGGCGACCTGGCAGTAGTGATGCAATTTCTTACAAGTACCTGTTCGCGACGAGATTGCGGATTGGGACTATGGATGAGCACCATGATGACCTGCTGAGTCACCGAGACGAGACGAAAGGAAGCAGAAGACTCAACAGGAATCTCTACACGACAGGAGGACATGGCGAACGATAAGCATAGCGCGAAGAGACTCGCATAGCTTGACCTGATGGGAGATGCGCCAACCTGTGCTGTTTTTGGCGACGACAGTTTAAGTCGCTACGGTTCGCACAGACGAGGCTATTTTTCCGGACGTTGTGCGATGCGATTGAATTTCATCTGATGAAGCGCAGCAAGACGACCGCTACTTTTCCTGATTCTGGTGGAGTTTACTCGTATTATTTTGACTTTCCGTTAATTTCAAATTACGGGTTGTTATCTGTACGAGTATCGACCGAGTTTTTCCTGTTTCCGAGAGAAGACCGTTTTGTGGCTGCTGATTCCTGTGGAGCAGCTACACCTGTATTATACTTCGTCTACAGTATCTGTGGTGATTTTTCCTGTGGATCCCGACTACCGATGGCGATACCGTATCCTGTCTTGGAGGTGGAGACGATACCGCATGGCTCTTTGGTAGCGAGTACAGTGTTTCGCTGTGGGACGTGAATGCGAGAGGACTACACGCGAGAAGTTATATGCTGGATTTTATTCTCTTTTGCAACGACGCGTTTCGGGACTATACCGTACCGCGACTAGCGATTGGATACCAGCTGGATATTTTTCGAGGAGCCCTTTTTGCACGATTGACCTACGGCGAGCAGCCAGCGACTCAGCAACTGAGGCGAGCGACCGAATTTATTTTAGCTCGGGAGCGCTGACTACCTGCCGACAGCACCTGTGCTTAGCGAATTGTGTTTTGAAGACGCGATGCTACTCGCACAGCGTTTTCTTTGGCACTACGAGAGCAATTGAGGATTGAGGGATATATATCAAGGTGAAGATGCAAGCGCGTGACAAGTGGAGTGACTTTTATGGGAGCAACAAATACGGGATGGTCTACGCTACGCTGATACTTTCGACAATTTCAACGAGGGAGTTAGCGATGCGGCAGTATTTTTGCTGTTGGCCTACCGCAAGCTTCGAGTGGAATATCGGACCTATCGATGGCCCGTATCTTCGCGAGGAGCGTGCTACTGAGAAGTTTATTTCCCGGATAAATAAATATTATTCCTATTCGTACAGCCAGATTTTTATCGAGTCCTGCCATACGAGTAGAAGACCGCAAGTATCCACGCCTGAAGGACTGCTACAGTACTGTTGGGCACTTTTATTGGAGCACGCAATATTTCTTATGGCTACCTGTAAGCAAGTCTCAGAGGACTGGCGACCAAGACCGCTACAGCGAGCTGCGATATGTTTGCTGTTTTAGCGATGATGGACGACCGTACAACCTGTGGACTACCGCTACGCTGCAACGACTGTCTGCTTTCATGAGAGGGTGCTGCTTACGCAGTTATCGTCACAGTCGAGCTGCTGAGCAATGCAAGGCGGTTAGATGCTGCGGATGGCTAAGAGAGAAGCAACTACTGGGCGCGATGGGAGTCGACTTCGGGGAATTGCGTCGAGAATATTTTTCTTCGACCTACCGACTACGCCCCGGAGCACTGCTAAGGTTGCGAGCTTCAACCTGTACATTATTTTCCTTTTCCGACCCTTCCTGGTCCTGATCTTCTTGCTGGTTGTGTTGTCTACGACGACACCAACAACGAGGACGTTGTTGCTTAAGGAGGCGAGAGTGTCATAGTCTACGACGATGACGCTGGAAGATTACAGTATTAGCGAGTAATATCTGCTGATACTTGTCATTAATTCTGGTATTTCCTCTAAACAGCAGCTACGTATCTTTCGATACAGGACTAGAATGATAATAAATTGTATATAGCGATAAAGGGTCGTATGACGAGCATACCGACGAAAGGAGCGAGCTCGTCATATTAGAATTATTGAACATATAGAATAGTTAGTACAAGTACCGGAAGCGTGGGATGATGAATAATTATACCCGCACCGGTTCTAGAATTAGCTAGAGGTGAAGTCTCTAGAGACTTCTGAACTGTCGCTGTGCTGCGACAAGATAATAGTCTATAGTAATATTTAGTAGTTTAGATTAGAAGCAGCACAGCACACCAAATTGGAATTGGTGGCTTTCTGGTACCTTCGACCGGACGCCTATAAATTTAGCGACCGGCACATTTGCCAGGGGGTCACTCGGGTTACCGTTTATCGGTAGAACTGTAAGAAGAACCCCTTTCCAATCATCCGCTCTAATATTCCTTCCACTAGGAAACGATCCAGAGAATGGGCCCTAGGTGCCGCTCGTCCTGCTAGAGGGCGAGTGGTACCTACAACAGTCGACTCCGGGTGCGGAGGACGACGGCTCAGGCTGCATGATGTTAGACGGCGACTTAGAACGGGGGGAAGTGTCTCGTGACGCTCGAGTGCGCATGAGGCGATGTAAAACTGACACCCTGCTCGACTACGAGAGTCGAGACTGCAATTGCGCGAGCCAGATGGGCGAGCGCAAAGCAGAGAGTGCCACTGCTCGGGGGTTGCACCGGCTTAAGGGGCTGCCGCTAGCTAGTGCTGCTGGGGGCAGGGCATGGGGCGTTGCGCTAGGCGTTTCCTCAGTCCTCGAGGGTTACCTCGAGGACTGGGTGAGACGCGCCGCTTTTACAATAACGCTTTTACCGTTCAGGTTTGCGTTCTGTCACATATGTAAGTAAGGTTTGCAAACCTCTAGATTTCAAACAATCTAACTATGTAGTCATCCTGAAAATCCATGGAGGCCCAATTTTCGTGTAACCAATTTTTCATGGAGGCCCATATAGTCGTGAAACTTATGTGGCAGCCTGGCTTCGGAAAGCTAACTGCAGACATAAATCTATTCTGTTATGTTCAATCGCTGCTATGTCTGATGTAGGTGGAAGTGCAAATGGTGGAGGGAGAATTGAGAAGATGTCTCACTATTAGTATTCAACAATAGATTGTAATTGAACAAAGGGAATTGTTAAAAGGTTTTGTCACCTCCCTCTACCGCACTAGGCTTGAATAGCTTATTTATTCGCCTAGCTAGCTTGCACATGCTCTCGCTTGGTCTACGTGTCAACTGCTAGGGTTGTCCTACCGTCATCAGCGACACGGCTCGTCTTGTCTGGGGAATCACATTTTGCATTGGAAACCTCGATTACCGCAGCATCGTCTAGCTAGTTAGATAAAGTGTGCGTACCTATACGTACCTAGAGGTACTAGCAGTACATTACGCATCAAAACTCTTGCTACATCGCAGTAGCGACGTACCCACGTTGTACGTCTTTCCGACGGAAAAGCACGAATTGGAATTAGTAACGACTACATGTACAATGTCATGCAATGTACTGTTGCAAGACTTTACTCGTCACACTCGTACCCTCCCCCTCTTTACAGATCTTGAGGCCGCCACGAGGCAGACCTCATCCGTGGTCTAAGCTCTTTTACTGAAGCATTTATTGTGACTTCAGAATGCGCGCTAGGTGAGCGAGCATGAAGTCGATGTACGCCTTAGTTTTGGCAAACTTGTGCCATTGGGGCGTCTCCAAGAACTCATGGAACGCCACAATTCGATGTAACTCATTCAGCCGGTGCTAGACAGGTGGAATGTCGTCATAATTGAAGTGCGTCATGATTAGCAAATATGTGCCCGACGTACAGGTAACGAATTGATGCACACAACACAAATGTGTGAGACGTCAAACTCTTCGTCGTCTCCTTCAGGAACAGTCACTCGGACAGCTTGTCGTGGCGAAGCGGTAGAGCATGGTCGTAGGTTGTTCACATGAAACACAAGATGTCGTCAGCGTAATGTCACCCGGAGTTTTAATATGTAATTGTGTTTTCCAATCTACACCTTCAATGTAAGAAGTCCAAGACGTTGGTCCCTTACCTTCCTGTTTGGTTGCCCACGTAAGAAGAGGTTTGTTGTAAGAGTTGGCACATTGTCTCCTCTCTCGAAGTATGGAGTTGTCGACGGTTCTCAACGGGCTTGCACCTCATCTTTGTGCAGTTGTGACGAGTACATTCATGCAACAGTACATTGCAGGACATTGTACAGGTACTCGTTACGGATTCCAATTCGTGCTTTTCCACAAGATGGACGTATACTCGTGGGTACGTCGCCACTGCAATATTGTAATGGTGCTGAAGCTACAGTACGACCAGTACCTCCCGGTACGTACAGATATGCATAATTAATCTAACTAGCCAGATGACGCGCCAGAACGAGCTCTTCGACGAAGAAGGAGCCGCGTCGTGAAACCCAATGCTAGGCATGCCGCGTCTCGAGACAAATGACGACGGTTAGACAACCCTAACGCTTGACACGTAAGCGTAGCTTGCAGACGTAAACAATCTGGGCAGAAACCTATTTAAGCCCAGTGCAGTAGAGGGAGGTGACATAACCTTTAATAATTCCATTGCTCACTTACAACATCTACTGCCTAAGTACAACAGTGAAACATCTTTCACCATTGCCTCTCGACAACATCATTTTGCCATCTTGCAACGACAGAACTAGACAGACTAGAACAGATTTGTGCTAGCGTTTAGCTTTCAGAGGCTAACCGCCACACTGGTTTCGGAGCTCTTTGGTCGACGCACGCTTTCGTTGCTCGTTGATACGCTCGACGTTGCTTGATTGATTCGAGATGGCTTCTCTAGGACCCGGACATTACGTGGTGCTGGTAATTCACGTTGGAGGAACTAAGTCGTCGGACTTGAAGCTCGTATTACAACGTGAGCCTCGTTCTGGTAAAACTTGGTTCCCAGCTGGCTCTATCTTACATGACGAAGAGCATGTCGACGCTCTTGTTCGAGAGTTACACGAGGAAACCGGTCTTGTTCTGACACCGGATGATTTAACGTTGTTGAGTGACGCTCCTGTCCTAGTTACGCTACCTCAAGGACGACAGCTTGTCTACGTGTACTCCGCTTCAATTCATGTCCGATTTGCTACGAACAATTTACGCACACCTGCTCAGGTTGAGCAGGCTGTTTTAGCACAGTCGACAGTTAATCCGGATGGCACTTAAGTCGTCCCGGAAACAATCAACATTGACGGTCTGACCCTTACGCCCGCTCAGACGGGGTTACTTCGTGCTGAAAAGCACAAGAGTGAGTTACTTCACTTTGGTTACGTGACTCAATGGGAACGCTTTTGCCGAGCGGTCTACCAACACGTTCCACTCTTGCAAGACGACACGTCTATCCCGAGACAGTTTCACATGCACTCCCGGTTGACGACGGTCGACTCTGGTCCTGTCTGGTTGCTGATTCGCGGACACATCAACCGACTAACTGGTGAAGGACCTACAGATTTACGTGTGGGAATGCCGATGCCTACCCACAACCTGGCTGGACTACCTGTCACCCTCACGGAGACCCAGCGTAAGGTTGCAACTAATTCACCGCTACAGATTGGCCGTATAGCTAATGAACTGGAGGATTGGCTTGAAGCTCAGCCTCAGCGTTTTCTAATGCTTGGGATTTCGCCTGATTCGTACGACTCAGTTATATGGGTTACTTCACAGTTCGTTGGACATCTGAATGGGTGGTGGCTGAACCGGAAAACTCAGCCTCCAATTCCATCTACGTACAACGAGCTTGTTACGGAGTTACGCAAGTCAAAGTTTCTTCCAAACATTAAGGACGACGCTATTAACGCTTTGCTCGGCTTTACGCAGAGCAATACGATGAGTTACGCGTTCTACACTAAGCAATACAACGACTTCTTACGTCGGTCTCGTCAGCACCTGACAGCTGATGTTCAGTGTGTGCGCTTCATTAACGGCTTAGCGAACTCTACGTTGAAGAACCAGGCGAAGTCACACCGAGCTCAGAAGGGGTACCAGATTACTCTGGTGGAGCTGCAAAACTTCCTGAACGACGTCGTTACATACTCGCCGGAACTCGGCAATATGAGGTCTACTGCTGGCCCATCTGCCCAGCCGACGCGCAAGCGCAACCTTGAGGACCCTCTCGAAGAAGCCTCTAACATCTGGAAGCGTAATAGAGGTGGCCGTGGTCGTGGCCGCGGACGTGGACGTGGTGGAGGCGACAATGGTGGACGTGGTCAAACATCTGGCCGCGAAGATTTGATCACACTTGCAAAAGCGATGACACCTGAGGAGCGTAAGCGTCATATGGAGGAAGGACTCTTGCTTCAAGTGCCACAAGAAGGGACACCGACTGTTCCAGTGCCCCGAGTGGAAGGGCAAGGCACCAATGAAGTCTAAGAAGCAATGATGGTGGCAAGGTTGTTCTACCAGCAAACTGGAGCAGCCGGCTACATCTACTGTTCGTTCAGATACACTGCTAGCGACAGAGGTCGTCGAAACACTTTCGACATCTCCATCGACTACATTCACGACACCTGCAACTCTAGTTGCAGGTCGTCGTCGTCAAACTAAGCAGAGACATAGTCGTAAACCTGTAACCAGACGTTCAATTGATTGGAAACTGGTTGACTCGGTCTTTGACCCACTGCATGCACGATTCAACTTCACATTGGAGGGATGTGCTGATGATGAAGGTCTAAACTCGCACGGTGACTTACCTCACTGTTCGCCGAGTGACTCGATTCTTGAGAGGGGCTTGAGAGGAGAACGGGTGTTCATCAACCCACCCTGGGAGTAAGCTGAGCGGATTGCGCAGCATTTTGAGGATTGTCGACGAACATCTCCGACATCTACGATGGCTGTTTTTGTACTACTGAAATGGGCGAAATTTACTCAAGTGACTAAGCACTGGAAACTCTATCAAGAATTCCCAGCGAGGACACAGCTTTTTACTCGTCAGTCACTGGGGAACCCAGCGCAACAGGAGGTGGTTGCTCTAGCTCCTTGGCATGTACAACTGTGGTTAGTCGACGCAGATTGTGCGTTTTACGACTCGACAACACCAAGAGCATTTGATCAACCCAACTCGGTACATGTACCTTCACACACCACGGAACCGTCCATCGCTACGCTGCAACAATTTGCTTCACCAGCTACAGCCCTTCTGACTGACCTCACGGAAGCTCGCCCGTGAATTTGAACTGAGCTGACCGTGAAAACTCTTGATGGCGGACACCAAATTTCTGGATTAGTAGACTGCGCTGCGACACTTGATTTTGTGTCAGAGGACTTTGTACGACGCTTTGCTTTACAGACTCGGAAGTCTGCGACTAAGACACCAGTTCGACTCGCCAACGGACAACGAGTGACTTCTACGACAGTCTGCGATGTCACTTTTGAGCTGGCTCGACACGAATTTCACCGGACATTTTACGTCTTACGTGATTTACGTACAGCTGATTTAGTCATGGGTTTACCATGGCCTGATGACGAACATGCCTCTTTACAGTTTGGTACAACCAGGGTTTTTACACTGATGGATGGCACTGCTTTGGAGACTACACTCGAGGAACGACGCCCTGAGTGCCTGCTGCTTTCGTCTACTAAAATTCAGAAACTCATGCGCAAGACGCGCCGCAGCAAAGGACGTCATGCTGAATTTTACGTCATTGAACTTACGTCAGCCGCTGAACAACCGACAGACTTTCACACTAGAGAGGAGCTAACTGCAGAACAACGTGACAACTTCCGGTCGTTACTCTTCGATGACTTCCCGGAGCTACTGCAACCTGTCGACTCTCCACATGTAAGCCGATAGTGGGATCATCCCATTGAAACAATTGGCCCGATGCGGCGCCAACGTCTAAACAGATTGTCACCTGCAGAGCGCGCTGAGCTAAATCGACAGCTCAAAGACGCAGTGGAGGCTAGTCTGGTCCGTCCCAGCTAATGTGAGTTCGGCTCGCCAATTATTTTTGTGCGAAAAGCTTATGGCTCACTACGTCTGTGCATTGACTACCGTGGCCTTAACGAGGTTACGTGTAAAGATGCTTACCCACTTCCGCGTGTGGATGATACTCTGGACGAACTTAAGGATGCGAATTTTTACACACACCTCGACCTCGCCTCTGGATTCTGGCAAGTTCGAGTGCGTGGCCAGGACGTTCACAAGACGGCTTTTCAGACCCCTGATGGCTTAATGGAATGGGTCGCCATGCCGTTTGGCCTCTGCAATGCACCGGCTACGTTTCTGAGGATGCTGAATGACATTCTTCGCGACTTTTTACATAAGTTCGTGACAGTCTACCTCGATGACGTATGTATCTACAGTCGAACTCTGGAGGAGCACCTGGAGCACCTGCGTCTCGTGCTACAACGATTCAAGGAGGAAGGCTTAAAGTTACGCCTTAAGAAATGCTTCTTCGGACTGCAAGAGATGGAGTACCTGGGCTATACTGTGTCAGCCGGTAAAATTTCGGTTTCCACAAAGAAAGTCGAGGCCGTTGCAGACAGGCCAGTGCCCAAGACGCAGAAGGAAGTTCGCAGTTTCGTACAGTTCTGCAACTTCTATGCCAGATTTATACACCATTTTAGCGACCTTACGGCTCCATTGACGGACTTACTACGGAAGTCCCAGCCACAGAAGGTTACGCTGACGCCTGCCTGTTTGGAAGCCTTTGAGACTCTCAAGTTACGGCTCATTTCCGCGCCATGCCTGATCCTTCCGGAGGTCGGCTCGGACGCGACGTGCACCGTAGCTACAAATGCTTCGACAGTGGGGATTGCAGCAGTCATGTTGCAAGACCAAGGAGGAGGTCTTCAACTAGTCTCTTACTCGGCGCGTAAGCTGAATCGAGCTGAGCTTGGTAACACTTACTCTGCGTACGACTTAGAACCTTTGGCCGTATGCGAAGCTGTCAAGCATTGGAGGTGCTATCTTGAAGGGTGCTCTAAGTTCCTTGTCGTAACAGACCACGACACACTGCGACATCTGCTCAGGCAACCGAACAACATGATGAACAAGCGGCAAGCAAGATACCTGCGGGATTTGCAACCGTTTGTGGGCTCGATGACACTTGCATATCGCAAGGGAGCTTTGAACGAAGCTAACCCGTTAAGCCGGCGCCCAGACTTCGTACCTCAGGCCACAGTACCCTTATTTTGGGATGGCGAGGTTCCGTCAGATCGAGAATTACGACGGAAGTCCCAGCTGATGTTTGAAGACGCGCAGTTAAATTTACTGATTGTTAACGCGCTGCAGCTGAGCCATGAGCTCGCTTATCTCATTCGCGAAGGGTTCTCACAAGACTCGTTTTATGGGGACGAAGGTGAGTAGACGAAAGACAGCCGGATAGAAGCCAGAGACGGGTACTTTTGGCGCCTCAATCGCCTCTGTATACCACAGAACTCTGAGCTCCGACTGAGATTGATCACAAAGCTGCACGAAAGTTCGTCAACTGGTCACAGAGGAGTTGCTAGCACTCTTGCTAAAGCACTCGACAGATTCTGGTGGAAACGAATCCGCCAAGACGTGAAAGATTCGAACGTTGTGGCTGCGACTCTTTACCCATTGCCTGTTCCACCCAGACCATGGCACACAGTTGGTCTTGACTACCTGACACACTTGCATGAGAGCAATGGCTTTAACAGTGTGCTGATTGTAGTAGACCATCTAACTCGAATGGCCCATTTTCTGCCATGTACAGAGTCGATTACTGCCGAAGAAACTGCAAATTTGTTTTTACATGGAGTCTACCGCTTACATGAACTACCCCGTGTGCTGATCAACGACCGCGACCCGAAATTTCCCAATGCCTTTTGGCAGGCACTTTGGAGACGCCTCGGAACGCGTCTGAACATGTCTTCCAGCCGACATCCAGAAACGGACGGCTTGACAGAGCGCGTGAACAGCACGTTTTAGCAGCTTCTTCGATGCTTCTGTTGCTACGATGGCTCTGATTGGACGACACTTCTACCGCAAGTGGATTTTGCGTACAACGCTTCGCGTGCACTCGGAATTGAGCACACACCGTTCGAGGCTAATTTTGGGTTCTCTCCGGAGGAGCCTCCTGACATGTTGTTGAGCATGCGACTATCGATTCCAATTTCGCAAGACGCAACAAAACGGTTGAGATTGTTACAGGAAGTACACACCCTGGTACGCTCAGTGTTACAGCTACACAAGGATGAGATGCAGGCGCGCACAAAACCGTCTATAGCGCCACATTTCGCCAAGGGAGACAAGGTGTTAGTCGTCACAACAAACCTTTTTCTGCGAGGACAACCGATTCGGAAACTCAGAGACAGACAGCTCGACCCTTTTTCAGTGGAGGAGCAGATTGGAAAACACAGTTAAAGATTGAAACTTCCAGCGAAAGTACGCTTACATCATGTGTTCCATGTTAACAACTTGCGACCCTGCTCTACCGCTCCACTACGACCAGCTGTCCCGGTGACTATACCTGAAGGATACGATGAGGAGTTTGACGTCTCGCACATTTCTGCTGTGTGCATCAAGTCGCTACCTGAGCGACGAGGCAAATATCTGCTCTTCATGACGCACTTCAGTGATGACGACATTCCACATGTCTGGCACCGGTTGAACGAGGTGCATCGGACAATGGCGTTACAAGATTTCTTGGAGACGCCCCAATGGCACAAGTTTACCAAGACTCAGGCGTACATCGACTTCATGCACGCTCACCCAGCGCGCATTCCTGAGTCCCAGTAACTAATTCAGTAAAGGAGCCAAGAACCACGGAGGTCTGCCTCGCGGCGGCCTCATTGATCTGTCAAGAGGGGGAGGGTACGAGTGTGACGAGTACATTCATGCAACAGTACATTGCAGGACATTGTACAAGTACTCGTTACGGATTCCAATTCGTGCTTTTCCACAAGATGGACGTATACTCGTGGGTACGTTGCTACTGCAATATTGTAAGGGTGCTGATGCTACAGTACGACCAGTACCTCCCGGTACGTACAGATATGCATAATTAATCTAACTAGCCAGATGACGCGCCAGAACGAGCTCTTCGATGCAGAAGGAGCCGCGTCGTGAAACCCAATGCTAGGCATGCCGCGTCTCGAGACAAATGACGACGGTTAGACAGCCCTAACGCCTGACACGTAAGCGTAGCTTGCAGACGTAAACAATCTGGGCAGAAACCTATTTAAGCCCAGTGCAGTAGAGGGAGGTGACATAACCTTTTAATAATTCCATTGCTCACTTACAACATCTACTGCCTAAGTACAACAGTGAAACATCTTTCACCATTGCCTCTCGACAACATCATTTTGCCATCTTGCAACGACAGAACTAGACAGACTAGAACAGATTTGTGCTAGCGTTTAGCTTTGAGAGGCTAACCGCCACACGGTTGTAACACCGAACGTACTCGAGTATGTACTTATTGTAATAGTTTTAACCGCTTTGACGCGTCTTGCGAAGTTGGAATTGAAGGTCGCATGCTGAACAATAGATCAGGGGGCTCCTCAGGTGAGAACCCAAAGTAAGCCTCGAAGGGGGTGTGCACAATTCCGAGCGAACGGGAAGCGTTATACACAAATTCTACTTGAGGCAAAAGGTACATCTAGTTAGATCCGTCGTAGCAATAGAAACAACGAAGAAGCTGTTGAAACGTGTTGTTGACGCGCTCCGTTAGTCCATCCGTCTCCGGGTGTCGACTAGAAGAAATGTTAAGACACGTCCCGGGGCGTCGCAAAAGTGTGTGCCATAAGCCACTGGCGAACTTCGGATCGCGGTCACTCACTAGCACGCGATGCAATCCATGCAAGCGGTAGACTCCATGTAAAAACAAGTTAGCATTTTCCTCGGCGGTAATGCTATGTACACGGTCCATGGAAATGGGCCATACGAGTCAGATGATCAACCACAATCAAAACACCGTCAAAGCCATTCCTCACATGCAAGTGTATCAAGTAATCAAGACCCACTGGGTGCCACGGTCTAGGTGGAACATGCAATGGGCAAAGAATCGGAGCCATCTGTGGTTGAATATGTGCTCGTCGATGTACGACGCAACACTCACAAAAATCTTTCACATCTTGGCGAATTTGTTTCCACCAGAATCTGTCGAGCGCTTTAGCAAGAGTGCTAGCAACTCCTGTGTGACCATTTGACGAGCTGTCGTGCAGCTCTATAACCAATCTCAGTCGGAGCTCGGAGTTCCGCGGGACACAAAGGTGATTGAGATGCTTACATTACCCAGTTTTTGCTTCTATCCGGCTGTCTTTTGTCCAATCACCCTCGTCATCATAAAACGAGTTTTGTGAGTACCCCTCGCGAATGAGATCAACGGACTCGGGGCTCAGGTGCAACGCGTTAACTGTCATTAAGTTTAGCTTTGCGTATTCTAACAGTACCTAGGACTTCCGTCGTAATTCTCGACTTGACGGAACCTCTCCATCCCAAAATATTGGAACTGCGGCATGAGGTACGAAGTTTGGGCGCCGACTCAACGAATCAACTCCGTTCAGAGCTTTCTTGCGGAACGCAAGTTTCATCGAGCTCACAAGCGGTTGCAAGTCCCGCAAGTATCGTGCTTGCCGCTTGTTCAACGTTGTTCGGTTGCTTGAGCAGATGTCGCAGTGTGTCGTGGTATGCTACGACAAGGAACTTAGAGCACCCTTAAAGGTAGCACCTCCAATGCTTGACGGCTTCGCATACGGCCAAAGCTTCTAAATCGTACGCAGAGTAGGTATTGCCACGCTCATTTGGGTTCAGCTTACGCGCCCAATAAGAGACCGGTTGAAGTCCTCCTTCTTGGTCTTGCAACATGATTGTTGCAATCTCCACTGTTGAAGCATTTGTAGCCACGGTGAACATCGTGTCCGAGCTGACCTCCGGAAGAATTAGGCATGGCGCATAAATGAGCCGTAACTTGAGAGTCTCACAGGCTTCCAAACATGCAGGCGTCAACGTAACCTTTTTGTGGCTAGGACTTCCGCAGCATGTCCGTCGATGGAGCCGTAAGGTCGCTGACGTGATGAATAAATCTGGTGTAGAAGTTATAGAATTGCACGAAACTGCGAACCTCCTTTTGCGTCGTAGGCACTTGCCAATCTGCAACAGCCTCGACTTTCTTTGTCGAAACATAAATTTTACCATCTAACACAGTATAGCCAAGATATTCCATCCCCTCGAGGCCGAAGAAGCACTTCTTGAGTCGTAACTTCAAGCCCCGCTCCTTAAAGCGTTGAAGAACCAAACGCATGTGCTTTAGGTGTTCATTCCGAGTGCGGTTGTAAGTACATACGTCATCAAGGTAGATAGTAACGAACTTATGTAAAAAGTCGCGAAGAATGTCATTCATCATCCTTTGGAATGTAGCCGGGGCATTGCACAGTCCGAACGACATGGCGACCCACACCATCAAGGGTCTGAAACACTGTTTTGTGGACGTCTTAATAACGTACTCGAACTTGTTAGAAGCCGGACGCGAGGTCGAGATGCGTGTAAAAATTTGCGTCCTTAAGCTCATCGAGTGTGTCGTCCACACGTGGCAATGGGTAGGCGTCCTTACGCGTAACCTCATTAAGCCCACGGTAGTCACTGCACAAGCGTAACGAGCCACCACCTTTACGCACAAAAAAATTGGCGGGCTAAACTCATTGTAGTTGGGTCGACTCAAACCAACTTCCATTACGTCTTTGAGCTGTCGGTTAAGCCAAGCGCGCTCTGCGGGTGACAATCAGTTAAGACGCTAGCGTTGCATCGGTCCATTAGCCTCAATGGGATGATCCCATTGTCGGCTAAAATGCGGCGAATTAGATGGCTGCGGTAAGTCCAGGTAGTCATCGTAGAGTAACGACCGGGAGTTTTCACGTTGTACTGCAGTAAGCTCCGCTCATGTATGAAACTCAGTGAGCCGCCATGTAGGTGTATTGAACCATGCAAACACAGTTAGTGTGGAAGATAACTTACGCAAACGTAGTTACAGTCACAGTCACGCAAACGGGACATTCACAGAGACAACCAGCCTACATGCGTGGTGTCGGGACAACATAAGTGAGAGAGCTATAGCCTAGCGACATCTCTGTACCGAGTCAAACAGTTTATCGGTATGTCCGATCTAGACATGTACTAATCATATCTAGAGTAGCTTACAATAGCTATCTGCAACTAATACGTATGCGGTATTACTTACAACACTCCCCCTGAAGGTAGCTACGGGATGAAGCGTTGCATTGGGTCTTGTCCTCCAAGGATCGCACTTCGGTGACTTGCCAGTGCAGGTCCTTGGAGGGGTTTGGTGAGCATGTCAGCCACCATCTGGTCAGTGGGGAGGTACCTCAACTTGATGGTTCCCTACTCCACGTGGTCTTTGAGGAAGTGCCACTTCAGACCGATGTGCTTAGTCTTCTCGCTGACCAAGGCATTCTGGGAGTATGCAATGGCGCTTTGGTTGTCCTCCTAGATGGTGGTGGTTTCGGTGATGGGGGAGTTGAAGATTTCCACTAGGAGTTGTCGGAGGTGGAGTCCCTCCTTGGTGGCGTCAGCCGCAGAGTAGTACTCGGCTTCACACGTGGATTGAGCCACACAAGTCTGTTGTTTGGACTTGTAACTAATTGGCCCGCGTCCGAGGGTGAAGAGATAGCCGGAGCGAGACTTGCGGGTGCTGCTGTAGTTGGCCCAGTCAGCGTCGGCGAAGCATGTGAGTTGGAGGCTGTGGTCCAGCCCCCCCCCCCCCCCCCGCCCAACGTCAGGCGCATGTCGATGGTGCCATGAAGGTAGCGGAGGACATTTTTCAGAGCCTGCAAGTGTGCCTCCGTGGGTGAGGCTTGGGCGGAGCCGAGGATGCTCAAGGCCGTGGAGACATCGGGGCGCGTTCATACGGCTGCGTACTGGAGGCTGCCCAGGAGGCTGGGGTAGACGTCCTTGGCCACCCCGGATACTCTCGCGGAGGTCCTTGCGCAAATGGCGCTCATTAACGCTCGCCTCGACTCGCAGTAGGCCGACGTTGCTCATGTTGATGCTGCGGTTGCTAATTCGGACAGCCATGTCGCTCAGCGCCGCCACGATGCGCAGCTCGAACCCTTTCGGGCCGGCCACGACGCGCACGCCGTGCTTGAGCATCCCCAGCCTGGCTACGCCCCACCGGACGCACAAACGGTCTTCGTTGCTGCTACCGTTGCAGCTCATGTTGGCGACCCCACCGTCGCACAGCGCCGTCCCGATGAGCACCGCGAACCCTCGCGTCCCGATGCGCACCGCGAGCCCTCGCGTCACGACCTCCATGGTGAACACCTCCCACCACCCCCCCATACCCCCCCGCTGATTATGCCATGCAACACCCCGGACCTCTCATCACGGAGGCGCGCTCTCACCTCGTCCCCCCCCCCCCGTGGCCACCCGCACCCTTACGGCCCGCCGCATACCATGGCCGGCCGCTCTCCCTTTCCCGGTGGCCCACTTCCTCCCTTCCATGGACGGCATTCTCCCCCAGCCCAGCGTAGCGACCACACCACCCGTGGCAGTCGTCGCCCCACCATTGACCCCGTAGTCATCGGCCGAGCGGAACACGAAGCCCCCGGCTTCGACAAGGACGCCCTCAACCGGTCCATGAATATGTCGGTCCCCGTCGTGGGCCCGACCACGGCCATTAAGCAATGGACGAGGACTTTCCTTAATTTCCTCCATCAAGGCCGCATATCTCATTCCGCAGCTCGCCATCCGCGACTCCGGCGTGTGGCTCGACGAACCAGCGCAACACTACGCCTACACCATGCTCCTCCATGTAGCAAGCGCGAATCAGCGCGCGGACCAGGCGATGAAATGCGTTTCTCCGGCCCGCCATGATTGCGCCGCTGCCGCGTGGGACATTCTGTGTGAACGCCTCGACTGTCGGTCTTTTGCTCGCTCCCTATCCCTCCTGGAGAACCTGATGGTCTGACAGCGCCATGGTCAGTCACTCAGTGACTATGTCCACTCCATGCGCAAGACCTTTGACGACTACAACGAGACGTGCCAAATGGTTGATGGCTCCGCTGCCATCCACCCCCACAACCTCGGTCTCCTCGTGCTGCGCGGTATTTCCTGCAGCGGCCCACACGGTCAAGCGAAACAATGCGTCATCAACGCCTTTGAAACAGTCTACCTCTTGTCGGCTGATGAAGTGATGGCCGGCATCCTCCACCTCGCACACAACATGGACGACGATCCTGCCCCGGACACACCCGCTCCGGTCGCATCACCCCCTCCCATCTCCGCGTTCGTCGCTACGGGCCGCAGCTCGCACAGCGGTCGAGGCCAACCACACCGTCATCCTCGCAGTAGTTTACCCAACAAGTGTGGCGCTTATGGCAGCCTAACCCACCTCATGTCCGCCTGCACCAGGGACTGGATCCGCCATTTTTTGTTGGGTTCGGATCCATGAGTACTTGAGCTTTTAGGATCCGGAACTAGTGAGTACCTCTAAAAAAGGGATCCGGATCCCGCGATTACCTGTGATTCTAGGGTTCGAATCCCGCGATTACATGTGATTCTAGGGTCCGGATCCCGCGATTACCTGTGATTCTAGGGTTCAGATCCAGCGACTACATGTGATTCTAGGGTTCGGATCCCGCGAGTACCTGTGTTTTCGGTTCCGGAACCGAGTACATGAGTACTTCTAAATTTTTGGTTCCGTTGGATTCGTTGGGTTCGCGATTCCAATAAGTACTCGAAGTACTCATGCAAATTGATACAAATTGCGCATTTAGGGGGAAATTTGTACTGCAAATTCAATTTTTACATCTCTACTAGTTCTATGCGCCTGCTCATGCTTGGATCCCATACAGTAGATTTTGACTGAGGTATCATGAACACCCTATCTGAATTCCCAACAAGCTCCTCTTATGTACGTTGGATAGCCGTCGATGACAAGCTCTTCCCTTATCTAGACGGTCTACTACTTCCCGCTTGCCCCGCCATTGTTGCTAACTATGATAGGAGTCGGATGTGGACGGGCAGATTATGGTGGATTTCAAGCACGTACGCACCGTTTAACTGGCCCTTGGGTGGGCTACAATCGATTCAAGGCTGCGGAATGACAACAATAAGGGCTATTGAACCAATCCTAGACATACACCTCAGCAGATTTGCATTGCCAAATACCTCCCAAAAAAACAGCGTGTCACTTCGGGCCACCACAGAATCGTGAGATATTCGGAATCGTGAATACTGATTGGGTATCGCGATTCCACTTCGTTTTGCGAGGATGAGGTACTCGCGATTACCGCGGATCCATTAAAGTACGATGAATACCGGATCCAACGATTACTTACAATAACTGGTACCGGATCCTACGATTGCTTACAATAACTGGTACCGGATCCAACGATTACTTACAATAATTGGTACCGGATCCAACGACTACCTGTGATTCTAGGGTTCGGATCCCGCGATTACCTACCGAACCTAGGGCTCGGATCCAGCGATTACCTATGATTCTAGGGTCCGGATCCCGCGATTACATGTGATTCTAGGGTCCGGACCCACGAGACTGAGTCCGAACCCGAGTAGTCTCGGGGATTCGCGGATCCGTAGGATCCGGATCCAGTTCCTGGCCTGCACTGCCACGGATGACGCTATCCTTAAGTGGAACCTTGCAAAGCGTAAGATGACCGTCCATGAGTACGGCGCCGATGGTGGCGCCACCTCTGCTCACGCTGCCCTGCTGGGCGACGTCCCTGCCGACGACGCCCCCGCCAATGACACCGACAGCTTAACCACCCTCGAGGCGCTGATGACGACGGTGACGACGAGGTGAGTGTCCCTTTCAGCTATGTGGCATTCTCCTCTTCTCTCGCCCCATGTCGTAACCTATCCGAGTTCTAGGTCGTTGATTCCGCCTGCTCGATTAACCTCACCGCGTTCCGAGATGACTTCGTAATGTTCACACCCCCCTCCGCTCCCTCTCGCGTGGGCGGTGTCGGCGTTGACGTTAAGGGCAATGGCTCAGTGCGGATTTCTGTCGGACTTGCCTCATGCCAGCTCATTCAACGCACTGTGTATGCACTCTATTGTGTATGCACTCTAGGTTACTGAGTCGCTAAGATAACATTAAGATAAAAAGGTACGCTAGGGCTGTCGTGCAACCTGTGGATGCGTATTCACCCGATAGTGCGCCCCCCCTTTCTCTAGCTTGGACATGTGTGCACCATGTCCACACACGACGAGTGCGTCGGTGTGGGTGGCTGTCTATCGCCGTCGAGTAGCTGACTTAAGAGGGGTGGTGGCGGGTTTTAAATCGCAGTTTATACTGGCGATACCGCCGACTACAGGGTGAAAGTACTAAGTGTCTATAGAAACTTGCCTTCTGCGGGAGAGCTGTCGATCGCAGCTCGCCGAACCATGTTGTCGCGCGTGAGTGACGTGAGGCGGGGGCCCATAACCTATTGAATCATGCCAACACAGTTAGTGTGGAAGATAACTCACGCAAACATAGTTACGGTCACAGTCACGCAAACGGGACAGTCACAGAGACAACCAGCCTACAGGCGTGGTGTCGGGACAACAGAAGTGAGAGAGCTGTAGCCTAGCGACAGCTCTGTATCGAGTCAAACAGTTTATCGGTATGTCCGATCTAGACATGTACTAATCATATCTAGAGTAGCTTACATTAGCTATCTGCAACTAATACGTATGCGGTATTACTTACAATAAGGTGGCGTAACTTCAATCACGTAAAATTTAGCATTACGTCCTCTTATGATGCGGCGCGTCTTGCGCATTAGTTTCTGAACCTTGGTAGATGACATCGGTAGATACTTAGGACGTCGCTCCTCAATTTGAGTCTCCAGTGCCGTGCCATCCATCAGAGTAGAAGCACGCGTAGTGCAAAATTGTAAAGAGGCTTGCTCATCATCAAGCCATGGTAAGCCATGTACCATATCATGAGCGCGTAAATCGCGTAAGAGGTAGAAAGGCCGTTGAAATTCGTGGCTAGCCCGCTCATAGGTATCATCGGAGGCATTTGAAGATGCCACACGTTGATCGTTAGCAAGTCGAATATGAGTCGCAGTTGGAGACCAACGAGTCTACAAAGCGAAGCGTCCGACAAAGTCCTCTTACACGAAGTCAAGAGTCGCAGCGCAGTCGACCAATTCAGAAATATGTTGACCACCATCATGAGTTTTCACAGTCAGCTCCATGCGAATTATCGGCCGAGCTTCCGTGAGGTCCGATAGTAAGGCGGTAGCTGCCGGGGACAATTGAGGTAGCGTAGCGATAGACTCTTCCGTGTCGTCAAGAGGTACACGCACTGAGGTGGGTTCATCAAGAGTTGTAGCTCGTGCTTGATCGTAAAATGTACAATCAGCGTCAACTAACCGAATCTGAACTGACCAAGGAGGTGGAGCAACCACCTCCTGCTTGGTCGGATTGTCCAGCGACTAACGAGTGAATAGTTGTGTTCTTGCAGGGAATTTTTGATAGAGTTTGCGGTGTCGAGTGAGCTCGTTGAGCTTAGCCCACTTAGGAAGTACAAACACAGCCATCGTAGATGTAGGAGTTGTGCGCCGACAACCCTCAAATGATGCCCAATCTGCTCACCTAACTCCCATGGTGGACTAATGAACACCCGTTCTCCAGACAAATCCCTCTTTAGGATCGAATCACTCGGCGAACAATGAAGTAAGTCACCGTTCGAGTTAAGACCCTCATCATCATCACATCCCTCCAAGGTGAAGTCAAGCCGTGCGTGCAGAGGTTCCAAACATAGTCAACCAATTACCAATCAATCGAACGTCTGGTTATATATTTACGAATTCCTAATTGCTTGCTCTTACGACGACGAACTGCTACGAATGGCGCAAGAGTCGTGATTGTAGTCGACGGAGGTGTCGATAGGGTAGCGTAGACCTCTCTCGCTTGTAGTGTGTCAAGACGATCATTAGATCTTGCCGGTTGCTCCAGTTCGTCAACATAATATCCATGCTACCATCATTGCTTATTCGAAGGAGCACCCATCGCCTCCTTGCCTTTGAGCCTTGGGCACTGGAAAAGACGGTGTCCCTTCTTGTGGTACTTGAAGCAAAGTCACTCCTCAATATGACGCTTACCTCCTCCATAGTCCAAGCTTCAGCGATGGCGTTGAAGTCGATTCGACCAATGTTTGAAGAAGGTCGGTCACGGCCTTCATGTCCACCGCCGCGACCTCTACCTCTGCCAAAACCAGCACCGTTGTCTCGCTTCCAGATTTTCTGTGCCCCCACTAATGGGTCATCGTAATTTCGTTTCTTTATAGGTTGTCCGCCTCCCTGTGTTGTTGACGGGTCATCTATTGGTTCAACACGACCAAGGTGTGGCGAATCTGTAATGATATCATTGAGAAAATTCCGAAGCTCCATGAGAGGCAAGGTGCAGCCCTTCTTTGAACAATGGGAATTGGCTTGGGTCTGAAGTAAAACAGTAGACAATTCACCGATGAAGCGAACACACTGAAGGTCACTTGTAACGTGTTGGCGAAACCATCATAGTAGAAAGTCGTTGAAATGCTGAATGTAGGCGGCATGATTCGTTTTGTCTTGCGTAATTCCGAGCATGGCGTTAATTGCATCATCGCGAATGTTGGGCAACAAGGACGTCTTACGAAGCTCCTACACCAAAGAGTCGAATGAGTCTAGAATTGCTGACTGTTGTTTACGGTTCAGCCATAAACTCTTCAGGGGTCCAGAAAATTGTGCGAAGTAACCCACACAACTGCGTCATAAGAGTCATCAGTAATTCCGAGGATGGCGAAGCGTTGAGGTTGTGCCTCGAGCCACTCTTCAAGTTCACGCGACTCACAACCTGATTGAAACTCAAAATTAATCGCAGCCTTACGCTGTGTCTTAGTGAGAGTGACGGACACGCCAGCAAAGTTGTTTTTAGGGGCCGGAACTCCCATGCGTAAATCAGTCTGAGTCTCACCACACAATTGATTGATGCAGCCTCCGATGAGCAGCCACACATGGCTATAGTCGACAGATGTAAACCGAGAGTAGGAATAAATTGCATCGGTAATGACGTATACTCGTGACATAGTACTTGGTGGGTATAATCAGGTCGACGAAAAGTCTCCCGTTGAGTCACATAATTAAAGTGAAGGAGCTCATACTTACGCTTCGAAGCTGGAAGTAACCCATGCTTGGCCGGCATAAGAGAAAGACCGTCCATGTCAATCGTTGCCGGTACCAAATAAGAACCATCCGGATTTATAGTCGACAGGCAGTAACAGCATGCTCGAGCATAGCATGTGTGCGTAAATTACTTGTCACG